>JABAJS010007597.1:0-141861 GCA_018221635.1 Tephrocybe sp. 10521TJB
TCCTGCACTAAGCATGTAGTAAATTACAAAAGGACTGGCTGAACGAAGTGAAGCCTGTCCTGCACTAAGCATGTAATAAATTACAAAGGGACTGGCTGAACAAAGTGAAGCAGTCCCGCAATTAGCAAGGGGGGTTTGGGGGTCTCCCCCAACAAGCTTTAGACAAAGTGCTGGAGGCATGGGTGAGCGAAGCGAATCCCATGCCGAAGGCACGTGTCGTGAGCTTGTCTATAATATATGTGACAATGTTCATGGGAACTTGGCTTCTTTGGGAACCTGCTGACAAAAATTATATAAGCCTTTACATAAAATTGGTCAGCAAAGGCGAAATTTACAGTGAGAACTTATGTAATTGGCTGGCTTTCAATTTTTGGGCTTTGCCTGGGTCTGCCTCACATGTTTTGTCCATGACACCATGTGATCATGTGACCTCAAAATCATTGAAATCTCTCTCTTTGCTTTCTCTCTCCAAATTTAAAGCAATTCCACTGCTCTGTATGCTCTGATTTTGTGAGAATATGCTTGATCTACTGCTTATAACAGATTTCAGGCATTCCAGACCCTCTGGATATCACCTAACTGATCACATGACCTCTAAAAAAGCGAAATCTCTTTCTCTTTCCCAATTGAAAGCATTCCACTGCTCTGTTTGCTCTGATTTGGGTAATTTGAGGGCACAAACAAACTTATGAAGTATGTATGCAACACATGAAAATGCTATTGATTGGTGTATACTTGAAAAAGATATTCCATTGGAGGAATTACTGTTGTGGTTGGAGGAGATTTTGAAAGGTAAGACATCAAATTATACTAGGCTTCTGTTATGAAAGGGGGGAATTTAGAAAGAAATTGGTGTTTGTGATATATGATTAGAGCAATCATCTGAAAAGACAGGTGATGCTGCTTGGGTTAGACATTGGTGTAGGAAGAAATGTGGGAGATGGAGAAATAAATGAAATGGCTGAGTGAATGATAATTGAGTTGAAAAATATTAGATGAGTGCTGATAATGATGAATACTATTGAGATTGCAGGGCAAAGTATGATGGAGAAATATGAGAAGGGATGTATTTACTTTGGACTGTATTAAGATGAAGGTATAATTAAAGAAAATGAGTGTCTGGGATGAGAAGAAAGTGAAAGGATGACAGAGACTGTATGAGAAAAGGAGGGATAGACTGAGTTTAATTGTTGATTGGTTTTATGTGCTTCTGACATGAGATAATATTGTAAAGGTAATATGTAGTAAAATAAAAAAGAACTAACTAAACAAAATAAAGCCTATCCTACACCAAGCATGTAATAAATTACAAAGGGACTGGCTGAATGAAGTGAAGCCTGTCCTGCAATTAGCAAGGAGGGTTTGGGGGTCTCCCCCAACAAGCTATAGACAGAGTGCCTTTGGCACATGTTGTAAAGTGAGGCCTGTCCTGCACTGAACATGTAATAAATTACAAAAGGACTGGCTGAATGAAGTGAGGCCTGTCCTGCACTAAGCATGTAGTAAATTACAAAAGGACTGGCTGAATGAAGTGAAGCCTGTCCTGCACTAAGCATGTAATAAATTACAAAGGGACTGGCTGAACAAAGTGAAGCAGTCCTGCAATTAGCAAGGGGGGTTTGGGGGTCTCCCCCAACAAGCTTTAGACAGAGTGCTGGAGGCATGGGTGAGCAAAGTGAATCCCATGCTGAAGGCACATGTCGTGAGCTTGTGATTACATAATGCATCATCACAACTTTGGCGGGAAGCCTACGTGTTCAAGTTCACAGATATCTCTCTCTCCTTCTTACTTACGTAAGAGTCAGGGAACCCTATCAAGTTGACGTGTCACGACATCACAAATCAACGTGAACGCCGTTCCAAAACAACGCAGAGAAAACCAATGCGCCTAGTGTATGAAAGGGAAAGCACCTTCTTCGGGATCTCTTTGGATTACCCATGTGAATAGTCGACAGAAGAAGTGGATATTTACATTGATGAAACTGGCAGACTGGCGCTAGGGTCCATGGTAAGTTGACATGTTAAGGCCCTAATATTGCTCATGATGATTGCCTTCGAGCTGACTGACTAACATTCAGCGCCATTTGCCTACAGTACGGGGCTGTTCAAGAGGATGTGATGTGCTTCGAGCCTGATCCAAGTGTTAATTAGTACTAACTGATATCTTACTTTTCATCCGCTGCAATAGTCTAGAGGAGAATAAAAGTTGTTACCATTGAAAATGAATTGTTCGATAGTCTCTAATATACAAGTATCACAATATATCCGGGTCATAGAGTGGTCGTATTGTACGCACAATGGTCCCAAATGACTTTCTATCTGGGTGATGTCGTCTCAACACAGCCTTCCATGGCCAGACCCAGGTGGCTTTAGCAATATTGACAACACGTTCACCTATACACCCTGGCATATGGTACCAAAGGCTCAAATGAATTGTCTATACCTGACTCTCCACATTGTTCACACTGCCAATCCCCTTGCCCTTGCCCATGAGCTCTTCCCTCTCATTGCGCTCTGCTACCTTCCCAACTTCCTCCTCCCAATTGGTCTTCTGCCAAAGAATCGCTCCGACTGCAGAGTTAAATGTCAGGGCAAGGGTGAGGCCAGTCCAGAGACCGTGTAGGCCGAGATGGAGCTTGAATGCGAGGTAGAAGCCGACTGGGAGACCTAGAAGGGTAAAGAAGAGAATGAAGGGGCACTGACGGGTGTGAAGAACAAGCCTTACCAAGTAGGTAGTATGCGCTGTAAGAATGGCATTGAATCAGTTTTGGTCGTGTTACACAATTAAGAAATTTATTTACGCGAAGTTAATCAACGCCCCAATGAGCTGCGAATCCAAGCATAAGCCCTCAATATTCTCAAAAGCGAGGGAAATGAACGCGCCTGCTTCCCTCTAACCCTCAAGTAACCAGCCCCCATCATAGCAGTCCCATCCATGAACTGATTCATCGCGATTATTGGTATCACAGTCGACACTAGCGATAGGACAGCTTTGTGTCGTAAATATAGATCAGCTTAGTTTCACAAGTACTGCACCCTAGAAGCTCACCTGGGTCGGTATTATACAATTTCGGCCAAGAGTGTCTCGATAACAGGAGTCCCGTACTGTTATGTGTAAACTCAGTATTCAAATCTAAAATGAACTCTTGGTGGAACAAGCCTTGTCAAAGTCGCCAAAAGCAGCGCGATTACCATGCCGGCGTTACTCGCGACTTTAGCGCGCAAGGCATTCTTCTCGCCCAGAAGGTTGCCTATTCTGCATCGGGAGGTCAGTCTACTATACAGAGATGAAAAGAGTGACAAAATATACCGAACAGTAGTAGCGCTGACGTTGGAAAAGTGAAGCTGGTACGCCATTGTGGAAATTGATGAGAGGATTGACTGACATGCGAGGGATGTGGGGCCCATGCTACAACGAGAATCGAATCAGGACCAGAAATTGGGAAGGGAATAAGGGTACTTACTAAGATGTAGCGAGCGTCGCGAACTCCCAAGCCCACCAATGCGACGCCACCTGTGCTACAACGCGCTACAGATCAACACCTATGCCATCCGCCCCGATTCTAAAACGGCTCACCGACACCCGAAACACCCAGCTTCGCGAGGATGCTGAGACCCTCCAGCTCGAACATGTTCCAGGTAAGTGGATGCCAAGCCACCTGAGGGATGAAGTAACGCCCGTATATGAAGGACGTGATGGAAATGAGGTAGAAGGAAGTTGCCGTCGCTATTGGCGCGCCGATGAAGCCCAAGCGGATAGAATCAGGGCCCCATACTACATAAGGAGTATTAGTCAAGGAAAGAGAAGTAGGATGGGGGAAACATACCAAGAAGGTAGTTCGCTAGTGCGTTTATCGGGGCTACAAAGAGTATGATCCTTGTTTGGACAGCGAAAAGATCTTTATGTCACCGAAAAAAGAAATAGAAAAGATGCATCAGTATTGTGTTGTTAGAACAGCAAATGGACTCACGTTGAGACTGAAAGTACCGTCTAAATTACGCGGTGTAAGCAAGTGTTAATTAAAATTGATGTCTTCAGAAAACATCAAGCCAAGAAAGAAATTTTGAAAGAAGAGAAACCAGGAGAAGAAAGTAGGAAATCCAAACGCACCGACTAATGATATTGAAGGCCGCCGCTGTTGTTTTCGCCGCAGTCAAAGCTGGATCCGAATCGGACAAACGAAAGACTGACCAGGCAAAGCGAAGGACATACACCGCAAATACCTCGCGGCTAAGATTGTGACTTCTGGATCTTGTTTGAGCGCTAGGAGAATTGGTTCTGCATTTTGCCAGATGAAGGCTATGGGCTTCCGGAATAAGGTTGAGATGAATAAGAAGATGAATAAGTGTAAGCAAAGAGTCGCTTCACATGACTTGGTGAGGAGTGCGGCGTACCACGAGTGCACAAGCCATCAGAACCGCTATGTACACAGGTAAAACAGTCTCCCAAAGCGAGAGAGAAGCATCATACTCACCCATGCGTTGCGCCCAAAGTCCCACAAGTTTTGGTTGGGATGAGGTAAATGCAGCAGGCAGTACGGTATCTAAACCACTGACAAGACCGTAGAGCAGGCTGAAACCAGTTATTTCTGCCATCATTGCGCCGAGGCTGACAGCTGCAAGAGCGGTGGTGGAGAGGTAGCCGACGGAGATGACATTCGTTATTTCCATGCTGTATTCGAGGAGTTGGGTTCTATCATAAGTGGTAGAAGGGTGAGCATAATACACATAGATCTGGACAGGGACGAACCCAAGGACTGGAAGAGCATAACGAGGAATGAGCTGGAGTTCTTCCCGGAACATCTCATTAGGAGTTTTGTCTTCTGTTACGAAGTTGATTGCATCGACAATGTCAGTAACGTTTGCATTGGCCCCGGTGCTAAGCTGAGTATAGAGAAGAGGTGTATTCTCCGTCGCAATCGTGCGCCGGTTGTCTGGGGACAAAGTCATCATTCCAAACTCGAGTGAATCTATAGAACAGAGTATAGGTGAAGAAATAAAGGAAGAAAGAAAGAAAGAAGAGCTTGAGAGATGGGGTATAGGATCGACTACCGAATCTTCTGAGATGAAGTAACCATTCCACCTTGCCGTAAATTGAATTCTTTTACTTATGGAGAAATAAAGGAGTCAGCAGACGGGTGTTGGGCCCGGGAGTCCTGGTCGGGAGTCAAATTTGATATTGAATCATGATGCATGAAGTGGAAATAAGAGAAGGCTCGAGTTTGGCGGAGGATCCCCACACGCTTCCTAAAAGGACAAGTATTTTATAAATAAATATCATCACGTGTACTTATCTTTGTTCGTCGTCCGCCATCGTTCATTCATGTGTGTCCTCAAAGGTACATAAGTCCCAGCTATTTTCATTCTCAACTACAATCATTAATTGACCTCGTACTACACGTGCACCAGAACTACAATATGATGCATACCGTGTTGGATGTGTGCCACTCGCATGTACCACGCCATGCGTGCAACTCACTTTGAACGGGACTCATGCCAGCCTAGTAGTGCCAGCCAGTCAGCACGGACGATGGACGATGATTTAGCTATAACACCTCCAAACTTCGAGCCTCCCTTAAGCTACCTACCACATCCCTGCTCAGTCTCGTCCAAGCTCTAGAGTCTGAACAACTTTCCCGCTATCGGAAGTTATTACTTTTTGTATTCCGAGTCGGGCAGCCATAAGGGGAGCAACTCTAGCTTTAGATTACCAAATCACTTTGCACCCATCCATAACTAATCTCGCCGCTTCTCTACTCCTGTCCTGTCCTGTCCTGTCCTGTCCTGTCCTCTCCTCTACGTATCTTCTCGGCAACCCATGATACACATCTATCTCACCTTCCCCTCCTTCAAACATAAGCTCTGTGACCAAGTCCAGTCATCCTACTGCTCCACTCCGCTTCGACTTGCGTGTACAAGATCTCGAAACATTTTTATAGTGCTAAGTTGGAGGAAGGCAAGAGAGAGCTCTGGATCTATAATTAGTCGCTGGGCATCCTTGTGACAGGATGAAGTGTGATCTGCGTTGTCGGAGGTGCTTAAGGTGAGTCTGGCTGCTTCCATCTATAACACGCCAGTCCAGGCGAGGTTCAGGAGGATGAGATCAACTCTCAACAATGATACTGGGCATAAACATATCACATACATCCCGCCTTCTTCAACTCACCTTCAGTTTCAACGCCATCCTCCCCCCTCTCTCTCATGTTCAACCCCGTTCTACTTGAGTATATCAATCAGGCTCTTTGTCTCCCTCCTTCTATGACTTTCGTACACACGGCGCGTTCAAGTTGTGCTTCTCTCTTAAGAATGCCTCTCTGCCTGCCCCATATAAGCTACGAATAATATCAATCCAAGTTGTAAGTAAGAGGTGGGTTATGCTTGTGATGATTTAACGACCACGTTGGATGCAAATTTTAGCTCTATTATTGCGTTGAACTGTCTGAAACGGTGTAAAAACTCTCAATGCTCTTCCATTGCCCAGTCCCTGATTCGAACAGGGCTATCAGCCGGGTGGCATGTAGTCTAAGCCAGCAGACACGATACCGCTATGCCTGGGTGCGATTTATATGCTGTTTACAACGACGCAATTTATGTCCGACTGTGCAAAAAAGACATTGCGATGGTAGTGGCACTACGTACACTATTGGTTTTTCATAACCTAGTAGTCACAGTTATGGATCTTGTAAGCTGAGTCCACAATTGAGTATTCAGGTGGGCCGATATAAAATGTTGTCGTCCAACGACACCCTCGGTCCTTGATTCGAACACTCGTGGATCCTGTTCGATCTATCACCTTGTGCCACACTCGCTCCACTGTTAGGGCACTAACAGGGCTATCAGCCAGACGCCAATTGTATGGTACCCCGAGCTTGAGGGACCTTGATGGAGTAATAAATGTTTTATGATCGAAAGTCTCCAATGACCAATCTCCCATTTTGTTCACTTGATGTCAGTTGTGAAATGATGGAGGACGCCCACGTAGAGGTAGCTGGTAATGGTCTGTTTTCATATTCGGATAAGTGCCAACGCAAGCGTAGGTCGATGTGAGGCCGGCGATTCATTACTTGGTCCAGATGATACCATTCGTCGCCAACTTCAATTTTGTCATCGGGACGAGGCACTAAAACGATCTTAACGGAGCGCAGGCTTTGATTTGCATGTGAGATCGTCTGGATGATATCGCAAACACACCGCAGAATTACGGCCATTTCAAAGCAAAGGATAGTGAAAGTTAATCGTTCCAAGTTGGGAGCCGAGCTGAGGTCTAGTCTCTCACCAAGGCTTTGAGATGCAGTTGAGGACATTCTACCAGTGCCTATAAGAATGTTTTAGCACATACGACATACAGACTGCAATTATGGAAGGAAAGTCACCTGAGTAGATAAACACAGTAAGCTTATGAAGGGTGCCTCCTGCCATACAGAGAATCTTCTGGGACCAAGCTGTGGTATTAATGGGGTCACCTGGAATACCACGAATGACGATATCAAGGGTATGGAGATGTGACAATGCGGAGGGTTGCGAGCCGATGATACTAGTAAAGAACTGAGGTACAAAGTTGGGTTGCCCAAAAGTGAGGTCCTCTATATGTGTTGTGCGGAGGCAGCTTGGTACACATGTCGTGATAGATTGTGAGCCAGAGTGGCCCGCAGGACTCGACTCCGTCATGCCTGCGAAGAAGTGCAAAGATCGAATTCCTTGACATGACGAAAGTATGCTCATTGGAAATGTGCCGGGTTCGTTGTGGGAATCCGAGCTATTAAAGAATTTAACAGTGTCGATACTTGGACCACACAAGAGGCGCACAATTGTGGCCAGTACCTGCGAGTCCGGAGGTAAGGGAATGGCGGTCTTCAAAGCAAGTTGGCGGACATGAGGGATCAAGCATAACGCGGCGTCAGCTTTGGCGCCAAAACCCAGTCTATCATAATAGATTTTCAGGTCAAGGATGTCGACATAGGTGGTGAGGGAGTGGTTGGTATTGAACAGATCAAGTAAGGCATCATTGTGAGCTCGCCGTGGTGAATTTGGTGTGATCTTCATTACGAGCCTCCTGAACAGTTTCTTCTGGCACGGTTCGCGAAGCCAGGAGACGACGGAGCTGCCGTTGGATATAGAACGCCTGTCTCCCTGCCAGTGGAGTATAGAGATGACGAAATCAAAGATATCTAACGGTAAGGCCACTGGTGAAGAGAGGGAGGGCGGCATAGGATACTGCGCAAATTCCGATATACTCTGTTAAGACTAGGATTCGTCGTCGTATATATATGTACTTAGGCTGATCAGTGATAGTGTACGGTTGTTGGAAGAAGAGTACCTTTATGCGCATATAATTCGGCCCTATTTCTAAACAGAGACCCTAACGGTCCCACCATGGCCATCCCATCTATCAATGTCTCGAAGGTGTAGGAAATGAATGTAATTAATAAGGCCTGTTGACAGGGACACGCAAAAAGACAGTATGGTCTGTCAGTGTAATTTTCACTTTGATGTTGTTATCAATGACAGCAGACAGATTGAGAAGGGTTTGAGTGATAATTCCCACTCTTATGTGATCATCGACTTCCTCTCACCGTCACGGCCCTCCATTGCATTGTACAATATCTATCTTATCTCAAAAATATGCCCTCTTCTGGGACTGCAACCTGTCACACGCCCGCATGCAGAAGTGCTGGATAGTCTGGCGTGCGAGAAGGTCCATAGGTACTAGGGGTTTCCCTTCCATTTATCGTGGGCGATGTTGACATGAACTCCAGAAAAGCTTTGACGGACTACAATCTTCCTTCGGATCTCAAACATTCCACAGTCTCAGTCGCGCTAGCCTCACAACTCTGACTCACTTTAGTCAATGGGTACAGAATACCACATCCATCGTTACCCTGTTCAGGTCTCTCAAGCCATGTGACGCGACTGGTCTCTGCACACTAATGCATTGGCTCTCCGATCTCTCATCTCTTCCCCTCGGCCACGGACACGATCACCCTACTCCCAACGCGCTCCCCCACCTATATAATTTGAACCATAATTAAAACATCAGAGTCTGGTTCACGAGACTATCCCCCACCCTCCCCCCGCCAAAGCTAGCCTTCCTTGCACTCCCATCACTCTCAAAGTGCATACGATACCGAGGCTAATCGTGAACGACGGCGCTGTTGTTGCATTGTGGGCGGAGATGGATGCGCAGAAGGACTTGAAAGCAGTACCGTGGACGACAAACGATTCGATGTTCGACCCCCATGATACAGCATTCCCATCCCGCCTTGTCCAACCTTCAAGACTTCGAAGCTTCCTTCCTTGTCGTTACGTCCCTTCTTTGTTTCTCAAGTTCTATGAACAGCTTTCCCGCTCTCGGGATCATTACCGTTTACGGGCCGGCGGTTATAGAGCTTATAGAATGTGGAATTCCTCTCGTTATGTATAGAGCGAGAGGAGGGAAACCTTTATGATCCTTTCTAGACTTCGTTTCACGACTGGTTCACAAAACGCAAGCACCATCTCAGTGACGCATCCTGATCATTTTTGTCATTCTATTGCGTCGCCACCTCAACTTGCGACAACCTCGTTAAGAGCGAGAGGTGACCACGAGATTGGAGTGGTGTCAATCATCGCCTTTTTAATGCAGGGTATTAACTCAGTTGTTGAGCCAACGTCACCTAAATGGTTCGCCAGGGGGATCAAGAATCAGCGAATCAACAGTCAAAAGGTAGGTCTCACTGGCTTTACGTACAAGCATGTATTTTGGCCTCTTCCTCAGGGACCAGAGAACGTGGATGCCAAACCGTGGAGTGGAGGCAAATCCACCATTGTCTGATAACATGTATGTATCACTAGAGACATCTTTCATTTCCTTGTATGTTTGAATCTCCAGGCTTCGGAAGAGCTCGGGTCCATAGGAATTGCCAGTTCTCATAATCAAGACCTGAAGTTTCAACCTGCCTAGGGCTTTTCAGTCTAAATTTACAATAAACTAACTTGGCAATGGGGGCACCTGATCAACCAGACTACAGTATTAGTACCAGTTTTCAGCGCTTCTTCAAGAAGTCGTCTTTGACCACGGGGCGAAGACCAACGTGTGCTTGTCGAGCAGCCTTCCCCCCTACCCGTCTCTTTGAATTTCCCATACTTCGGGGCGTACAAATGAGACCGATATTTGACATCTAGAATTTCCTCCGTCTTCGACTATGGCGTCTACGACTTCTCTCAAAGAACGAGTTCGAAGTGTTTCCCTTATTTTCGCGTGAGAAGTTCTGATAGCTATGATCGGCTTCTCTAACCCGCCATCTATACAGATGTGGGACAGCGTTGTTCTCAGATGGTATGTATCTACCATCTAATAAATGGCTATGTTGACTTCCTTACACGTGTCTGAAGGCTACGCAACAAACATCATCGGAAGTGGTACGATCTTAGTCAGGTTGAGCTATCGTAACTACTGACATCAATGGCCCTCACAAGTCAACACTTGTGGGTCCTCTGACAGACTCTCAATGCATCGACTTAAGTACCCTTTGTCCAGTACTTACTCGCATCTACGGCCAAGATGCTCTCGCCAAACACAACTACAGTACGATCGTCAACAGTCTTGGGTTTGCTGGAACTGTAGTGGGCATGCTTTCTTTCGGTTTGGTCCAACCATTCTGCACTCCTTCCTTAGCTGACTCCCCTCTACTGCGAAGGATATTTGTCAGATAAAGTCGGAAGAAAATTCGGCATGGTACTACTATTCATACGTGATACGAAGTGGCAGAGCTGGTATTGACCAGGAACTTGGATCAGATGTCGGCGGCGGCGACTGTTGTTCTCTTCTCTGGTCTATCAGCTGCATCCTGTGGTGCCAATGGAAGTGTCGGTGGTCTTTTGAGCATGCTGAGTGCAATGCGGTGAGCATCAAGATACACAACGCAGTCAACTGGTCATCCTGATTTAAATTAGATTCCTCCTTGGCATAGGAATAGGTGCTGAATATCCCTGCGGCTCTGTTGCGGCCTCAGAACAATCCGAAGAACCGGGAATCAACAAGAATGCACGTCATCGGTGGCTCGGTCTTGCTACAAGTGTGTGATTGTTGCGCATGCGCTAAGAACTAGGTGTATCTGATATCAAACCGAGCTAGTAACAACGCTTGCTTTTGGGTCTGTGATAGCCTCTTTCACGCCGTGGGTTCTATACTTGATGTAAAATCTAATTTCTGCGTGTTTTTGCGTCCAATTGACAAATGAATTGCAGTTTGGGGCCTAATCATCTCAGGGCAGTCTGGCGCCTCTCTCTTGGTTTGGGAGTGGTCCCTGCACTTGGTGTTCTACTCTGGCGTCTGAACATGGATGAACCTCCGCGTTACAAGACAGATTCAATGAAGAATACTCGTATTCCTTACAAACTTGTGATTCGGCGGTATTGGGCACCTCTGAGCGCAATCTCCGTCGTCTGGTAAAGGGTTTCTGATTTCATACTGATTGGTTTGTGGTATCACTTAAAACCTCACAGGTTTATCCTTGACATCGTAATGTGAGGTTATAACTCATCCTCTTCCCCAATAAGAGAGTTCTATCTGATTTCACGACATAGTTATCCGGTATGTTCCTATTGGCACCTGACGTCGTCAATCTCTCATGGCGTCCTTAGTTCTCAATATATTCATCGACGATTCTCAACAAGTATAATATCATCATTCTTATGAAAACAACTGACGATTCCGTAGTATAACGGGAGGTTCTGAAGACCTCCGAATTATATTCGGGTGGAACGTTGTCAAAAGGTTCATGCTCAATATAAGCCTCTCGTGAACAGATCGATATTAATGGCACCCTATGGTCCAGTCTATTTGCCCTCCCTGGTAGGGCTTCTACGAGTTGTATTCTTTGAAGCGTCTGTTCTTTATGTTCTTCATTTGCAGGGACCTTGATAGGATCTTTTGTAGTTGATTTCTTAGGACCGAAATGGACCCAGGTTCGTGACATATCTGATATATCAGTGATCTTCCAGATATCTGTGTTGTAGATAATTGGCCTCCTTCTTCAGGCTCTTGTAGGATTTCTTATGAGTGGACTTTATTTGCCGTATGTAATTTCTTCCGCCTCTGACAACTAATGTTCCACGTTAAGTTTACCCCGCTTCATAGGCTCACGAAGCACATCGCTGTCTTTACTGTATGGCTACATGTCTTGTAAGATGCGCCCCAGTCTGACATTAATGTTCAAAGGTATTGTATGGGCTGTTTGATACTTTCTCTGAGTTCGGTTCCGGTCTTTGCACTTTCATTCTGGCTGCGAAAGCTTGCCCTACCGCAGTACGTGGGCAGTACTTTGGAGTGGCGGCGGCTTGCGGAAAAATTGGGGCGTTCATTGGAATTTGGAGTGAGCTATTATATATCGGCTGAACCATGGTTCATATGCTCAAATGAGAACCACAGTGTTTCCTGCCATTATGAAAGGTCAGACTTTGGCCACGTTGATGAGTAAACATACTGATCTAAAACTATCTAGCCTTTGGAGGGGCTGAGACCGTTCAAGGCAATACTGGGCCGTTCTGGATTGCAAGTGGTGAGTTTGCAAGAAGCTTGTCAATGATACATCCCGGAAACAAGGTTCTTTGAGGTCTATGTATTTTCAGCGCAATGGTATCGTTCTTTTTTATTAATCCATTGACCCCGGAGGGTATGGAAAGGGAAGACCGTGAAGTGAGTGCTCCTCATTTCGAACCAACTTTGATTTGGACGATTTATGTAATTGAAAATCAGTTTCGCGAGTACCTGGAAGCAAACGGATTTGATACAAGGCTCATGGGTACTGCTCGTTATTCAAGGGACGATATTTCTTCCGGTGACGAAAAAGGGGGCTTGGATCAGGATCAGGATGGCATCGTGAAGGTGTAATATTCTATTTTCGATGGAATTTGAACAGCCATTTTCGGAGTGATGGTTCTGGTGAATTTCAGTCGCGAAGAGACACGGTTACTTGGTTAGACTTGTTAAAGAAGGATATAGGGCTGAAATATCTCCAGAATTAAATATTTCTCTCAGCAGAAGTTGTAAATGAAAATTTGGAGAAGTGATATATTTTGGCAACATTTTGACCTAAATATTTCACATCCGATGGTTGACAGACAAGTGGCTGTGCTGACGTGTTCTGCCTCAATATATTTTTGTGTATTTTATAGCTTTAGAAACTAGAGAATGTAACCTAATGTAACACAACTATGGGGGAGTTGTCAGATGACCGTGTGCTAATGGATGACGTCTTACATCGGGGTTGATTCCAATGGAATAATCATCGAACATACGGTGCTCTGTGGATGAGCATAGAAAGCCTTGTTGAACCGAGTTCATTTCAAATCCAGGCTTGACATTGTCGTCCTCAATGAAGCATCTGTAGTCCAGAACATTCCACTGCAAAAGGGTTAATGGAAATCAGTAGTAATGCAGAAGACAGACCAACAATATCCGTCTCGCTCAGCAGAAAGATATGAGCGGTTTCAAACCCTGTGAAATCCTCCGCAGCCACTAAATCACCAGTTATGCAGCAACGGAGGTCGCGGTCTCTAACTCGACTCACAAAACCCGTTTCCTAATGGTTCTGTCGGCGAATCAGAGGTGGAATGATAAGCGATCGAATGAACATGGGGTGTGTAAGTATAGTTTACAGAGTGGGCTCTTGTGCGGGGAAGATCTGTCGTAAGAAACACAGAGACAGGCGCAGAGGCTGCGTGAATAAGTTCGTATTCAAGGCGAATAACACGAAGAGTAAGTTCTAGGTACCGGGAGGAAGTGTTCGAATGACGTAACGCCCAGGCGGGATTTCAGCCGTGCTATTGGAATCAAGGGCAAGACCGCCGACCGCGCGATTATTGTTAAATTTCGATGAATAGAGACACCAGGCTTCTATTATGAATGTGATCTCGTTTATCCATCCGACAAATGTTGAAATGGTGACACCGCTGTGCTGGAAAAGCCTGTTGATTGATTAGAAAAGAGGGAAGGTAATTCGAGCCCAGTAAATGTACCAGCAACCTCGTTCGCGTTCGAGGCATTGAATACATGCACATTGCGCTTGGGAGTTCCCGCCATGTCTCTGAGGAAAGCCTGTTTTGAATACGGTCGCAGATATGTGAGCGGAGCATAGACAAATGAAGATAGGTGAGTTAGGGATCACACATCTATTGTTTGTCTACTTAAGGTGTCTGTTGCGGACCATTTGTATGCTGGCCAGCCGCCTTGAAAGCTTGACCTCTTGGACCGTCCTGCTAGAAGCTTGCACTTGAGTTTCTCAATGCAAATTCGATTTAAATCATATAGTAAGCTCGATCGCACCTTCTGCATCTCATGGATCATGTCGCTTGGATTTGAAAACGATGTCGCCCAATGCGAGGCTTCAGATAAAGTGGGCTCTTAAATAGCGAAATGGAGCCGACAGACGAATCGTGCGCGAGCGTGGAATGAAGGAGAATTTGGTGATCAATCAGTTGACAGGAATGATGACCTGTTTGCGAGCGTGGTGAACAAAGAAAGTAATATGATACTGTTTCGCTCGGTGTCCACCATATGCTGAGTACATTTCTCCCAAAACACATGCGCCCCTGCCTGCCCCTGCAAATGCTGATGAAGATAATAATAGCGAGAAAAAAAGGTGAATTACATTCTTTGTTAGCAACATCTTCAAGCTAATCTCGTAATTCTTGTCGACAGAACCCATTCGACCTTATGCAGAGCCCGCCTGAAATGCATCCAGGACGTACTCAAAGTTGATGGGCAATACGGTGTCCAAGCGCTTCATCTAGCCGAGCGCCAGTGGTGCATTACCTCCTTCTGGACATGTTCCTCGTGTTACACACCGCACGGTTGTCCAGGAGGATCGATCCTGAACACAAAATCTCTCAGGTCGCAGATTACTCGCCGATATCGTTTCTCTTAAATATCGAACTCATCGTTGCGATGACTCGCAATTTTTACGCGCTCCTAAGGAGCCGGAATACGCCTGCATCGACCATCTACCAACAATGTTTTTCTCCTCGTCGCGTCCAAGGATCTACTCCATGCTCGCGTTGGCTACGCGTTGGCACTCCGTTATTGCAACTCCTCTAGCGTCAGAGTTGCAAATCCGAGAACAGTCCGCTTTCCCCTATAATCCTGGCTTCCCCATACAAAAGGTCATTGCAACTGCATTAAACATCTCTACCCACTCATGGGAGTTCGGCACTGCCACTGAAGCGCTTCTTGAACTTTACGATCCCGATCTCTCGATTTTTGGCGAGGCGCCTTTTACAGCAGCACAACGCGTAGTTAACGCGTCAACTTTGCCTGTCGGGTTGGCATATGCGGCAGAGAAGATCGTCTTTGGGACCGGCCCAAATGCATTGTCGGACGGAGATGGTGCGGTGGGTGATCCTGCCAGTTTAGGCGTTGGTGCCTATCTTCTGGGAACAAAAAGTGGATATCAGCAGTTTGGTGCTGCAGCGACGGAGACCATGGGGTATGTTGTAGGAAGTGCGCCCCGTGCATGGAATGGTGCGATTTCACATCGAGTTCTCTATGTCGAAACGTGGTGAGTCGGCCTGTCTGTTTGTTGAGGAATTCTCTGTCTAAACTACAGATATCTCTTTCTCAGGGCAGATTTTGTATATATGGCCCCTCCGTTCTTAGCCTATTACGCGGCTGCAACGGCTAACCTCACGCTACTCCACGAAGCTGTGTACCAATGCCAGGCATACCGCCAAATCCACCATTACAACACGACCTCACCAAACGCTCCGTTTACGGGTCTCTGGGAACACATCATCGGCCCAGTCAACTACGACCCGGGTCTTTGGTCAACAGGAAATGCCTGGGCAGCAGCGGGGATAACCCGTGTCCTTGCCACTGTCATCAAAGCTCCTACTTTCCCGAGCAACAATGCGACGGAGGCCGATGAGATCTCACAGTGGCGTAGCACAGCGACAACCAACCTGACAGCACTTGTCCAAGAGATCGTGGATGCTGTCATCGGTTCTGGTATAGGTTCGTATGACGGTGGACTGGTTAGGAATTACTTCAACGATCCTACCATCTTTGGAGAGACGTCAGGAAGTGCACTCTTCGCCGCAACACTGTATAGGCTGATTGTCCTATGTCCCAAGGTGTTCGGCCGTGCTGCATCTGGGTCCAAGTATATTGAATGGGCCGAGGGAATTAGGCAGACACTCGGGGACGCATTTGTGGACTCCAGTGGTACGACGCTGGAACATGTGGACAGAGGCAATGGAACAGTCAGGCCTGCAGTTAACCCTCTCGACTGGGATGACGTGAATCCTTGGATGACGGGAAGCCCCGAGGGGCAGAGCATGGTTACTATGCTCTACGCCGCTTGGAGGGATTGCCTCCAGGCACACGAGTGCTGAGGGTTTAAGGTAATATACATTATATAAATGCAAAAACGACTCTGAAGGGGCTAGTATGCTCCCTCTGCTACCCTGAACTCTGTACTTAATTCTGGAAACGCTACGACAGAGTTCGTATTCGGCATGAATCTTTGATATCGGGATAAGCCGAGGATACAGATATTCAAATTCACCTTGAGGCTTGGCCGAGCGAACGCGTTGTTCGAAATCCAACTCCGAAATTACATTGTCGATCTCTTTTCTTTCGTCTTGACCACTTATTAGGCCCCAAGATCAAGCTGGCTGGTATGTTTCTAACCCCCCGGTTGCTACCTGTATTGCGCCAAAATGCTATACCCAGGAGGTTGTTTCTTGGAAATTCTCGCTTTCTTCAAGCTACTACGGCGCGCCGCAGCCAAGAATCCTCAGCTCGTGGCCTAAATGTCGTTCATCCACCACAAACTCCTAAGTCCTTCAGTGTACGCGCCGTTGACATTGCCAGCCGCTGCTTCACAGGTTAGAACCTCGTCTTTTTTGTGAAGGCGCTGATACACATAACTAGATTGTAGGTGTCGTGGTGTTATTTTCATTTGGAGCTATATGGGTTATAGGCTCCGAGGAGATGCGCTTAGAACGCATTGCGCTTTTTGTCCAAGGACATCAGGCTGAGAGACTTGACAAACAATCCTTCGCTTCCGTCGATTTCCACTCCTTCGAGTCAACACATGCTTACTGGGCGCGACTCATGAATGCACATGTCTGGAGCCCACGCTGGCACACCCGTCAATGGTACCGTCTCCGCATCGCAGAGCCACAGGCAGCCACAATTATGTGGCTCGTAGCCGAAGCCGGACGCAGTGGCAAACATCTCGAAGTTCATCAGATTCTACGCGACCTGTGTACAGACGTGCACAAAGTCTTGACAGGGACGGGTACTTCTGAAGAAAAGGTGCTGGCGGTGGACAGTCGGATAAATTTGGGGAGTGCGGCCCTCTTGAAAGTCCTTGAACTAAGAGAGGCGAAGGGGGCTGATTCCGAGGCGCAGAGATTGAGTGTCAATGAAATTGTGAACAGAGTTGAACATGGGAGACCTTGGTCTTTCCGGGATATTTGTATATGGATGGCACGTAAGGTGGAGGCATGGGTAAAGGTGGTCGTTACCTAAAGCAGCGCCACCATAATTCTTTTTCATGAATTCATAGCAACAAAATCGTAGATGTCATATTTACATATATATGTCAATACTTCGAATATGTACATACCAGGCGTGAAGTATATGGGCTACATACTCACACGTACATGCACGTTAGCCGGCTCAGACAGCACGCGTACAGGCGGCACAGACATATATTCTAGCTCCGTCAGAATTTCGACCTTTGGCCGTCTATATACTTAGTATGTGTATGCTCATTCCTTGCTCATCAATCATCGCCGCCTATAGCATATGGTCATTCGCTGGTCTTCACTTCAAACACGCCAGCGCAATGTCCTGAGCCATCACATACTGCGTGCCTCCACTCGCTTCGTCGTCCCACCTCATGCCACTCAGGCTTGCTACGTCGGCCCACTTCGTCAGTCCATGTACAGATCCAAGCTCGAGAACTATTCGACGACCGCGAATGTTGCAAACGCTGAAAATGAGTCCGAAACCAAAGGTAGTCCACGTAAATCCAAAGGTATGATTAAAGCTCCTAGCCATCTTTTATTGCTAACAATACTACAGTTTTTCGGAATCTACTCCTAGAGCTCTCCCCGGTCTTTTTTTTCTTATATGTGACCACCCAATTGGAGGCCTCGAGAACGCGAAAGGCGCGCATTCGTGCTGGTTATGAACACCGATAGCTCGTATTACAACGATGTCGATTTCAACTCCTTCGAAGCTACACATGCCTATTGGACGCAATTGATGGATGCGCACGAGTTGAGTCCGCGATGGCATAACGGCAAAGTCTCAAGCCCGATTATCTCGTGGTTCGTCAGCCGTGCAAAGGAATTGGAGAGTCCCGAGGTTCACAGCATACTACGAGATGTGTGCATCGATGTCCATGATATCCTTGTGGTTCCGACGACGCCACTAGATGAATACGCCACAATGTTTATCGACTATGTCATAAATCAAGGGAATGCAGAGTTGTTAAAGATCTGGACGATGAAGCAAGCAGGGACTCCAAATGTTGACGACCCTGCAATGAACGTGCAAGATGTTCGATGGTGGATTAAAAAGGGAAGAGAGAAGCAGTGGACAGATGCAGTCGTTGAGTGGGCACGATCGTTATATTCAACAATCTTCCGTTCAGAATGGTAGAGGCGAGTTTTTGTAGAGTTTGAAGTCCATCCCCTAGTTTATACGTCAATCGAGCAATGATTAGATATCAGGGCCAAGACCCAATACTATTGGTGACATCTCCTGGCTCGAACAGCCTGTTTATCGAGAGCATCGATATCACAGAACAGTCCTATCCACATGATGGTTGCATGGTGGTCAGCGGTGGACAATAAATCCATATGTTCAGTGACAAGCCAGAGGTGATTTTCTGGATCCACAAAAATTCATAGCAGACGTTGAGCAGAGTCGTATGTATGATGGCGTCACGGTCGTCACGGTCAAGTCGGAGTACATATTATCTGTTGTTGGTTTGTTGTGATGTGATACGAAATCTCTCCATAGCCTAACCATCATCTATGTTCCCGCCTGCGGTCTCTCCTACACTGCGCCCGAGTCGCTGGTTATCAATTCTACTGCCCAAAAACAACAGTGCCCTGAGCCATAGTCATCAAGTGCCGCCTGTCTCTTCTCAGTCTCCTCAGCGCTATGTCAATCCGCTTCGCTCCTCTAGAAACAGATCTGAGGACAAATCCACAACCAATATCCTTCCTAACACTCATAATCCATCCGTAACCAGTAATTCGAAATGGTTCGATAATTGGAACTATGGACATCATGCCTCTGCGTACCCCGCGCAGCACCATGTCCCACCCAACACTAAAAATTCGTCGGAACGTCGACGTTTAGCATGGTTCGGTAATTGGAGCCATGGCCATCGACGACCACATCACTCTACTCACTCCTTTCAGCGCTCCTACAATCTGCTTCGTTCCTACCTATATAAATCTGAGGCCAACACTACTGCCAATGATCTGCCCAACACTAAAAATCCATCTGTAACCCGACATTTAGCATGGTTGGGTAAATGGAGGCATGATGATCATCGAGTACACTCCCATCAGCGCTTTGCCAATCCGTTTCACTCCCCTATACATAGATCAGAAGTCAACTCTACTGCTCGTGTCACCCCCAACGCTCGAAATTCATCTACAACCCGTCATATGTCATGGTTCAGTGAATGGAATGTATTCAAAGGTACCTATCCTCGAATAGCCGCCTCGAGATATCTGTGCTCATACGATTTGCAGTGATTGCGGTAGTCTTGGGCTTAACCCCAATCGCTGTGTTCATACACTTCAAGCCCGCCCTCCTCGACCACTCCGCGATCAGCGGAAAATTCTCTGCTGAATTTGCCCTGGTCAGGAATCCCGAGTCATCGGATTCCGAATCCGCCAATATCAATATCAAAGGTGAAAAGAAGTCCAATAAGCCCCAATCATCCCGTGGTTCATCAAATATGCGATGGAATATTGGATTTTCGTGAAGGTTGATTCAGGAGAAGCTAAAGGGGGTATATCAATTAATCGATCAACTATCTTTTAGGGCCGCCGAATATCTCGACGGCCAAGTATGTAGAAGCTATAAATCGACAGCTATGCATTCTATATACCAGCAGCAAAGTATTTATTGGATGTAAACTCAGCTATTCGAAGGATAATATATTCAGTGTACCAACTTATGCGTCCCTCATTGGTTCCTCAAGGCTCTTTCCTTGACTTCCTCGACGTGTTTCAAAGCAATTAGTACTCCGCCACTTTAATAGCTCGACCACCTTTTCCTTGTCGCCAATATCAATGAGAAGATCCAAGTCATAGAAATATTTGAAGTTGTTCTTTGCAAGCATGGCTCAACCTCGAGGTGATATATATGGCCATGGAGTTATTACGCCGGCTTCGGTTTGGGAATTCGACGGCGACGTTAGTCATATTTCCAGAGGGATGATCCACATTTAGACAAACCTCAGGAAATTCAAAGCACTTGTGCGAATTTGAATGAAAAAACGGCCACGTGAGGAACGCGTCGGTCGCGAGAATTTGGTGAGAATGCAACCTGCAAGAGAATCCAAATTGGGCTGAGACTATATGTGTTTCAATCATGTATAATAATCGGGTGTGTAATAGTAGAAACAGTGGGTGCTGCTTCATTAAAATATGCCAGATAGTAGTCCATGGCGTAAAGAATCCGTTCAGTATGATGTGTCATAGTAAATCGCAGGGAGGCAAAGCAAGGAATCAGGAGAGGGCTGAAAGATAATATGTGCCTTGTACGACATAGCAGACGAAAGGAAAACAACGACTCTACGAGATACATACAAATGAGGCGATGGTACACTATGAAAAACAGACACGACGTGGGTACAATTACAAATGAGGGATATCTAGTGGGTAGGGGATGAAACTTGTAAATGCAGGAAGGGACGCAAATTGGAAGAAGAAGCAAGATTTTGAGTAGATGGATCCGATAGATGAGAGAAGGAAGATGAGATGGCGAGCGGGAATTACTCGCCCCCGCCAGCGAGTTCGAGGATAAGCCGACACGCGACATCCATAAATACAAAGGGCGAAACAACTTCGTCCTCTTTGAACAAAATGCCTTCCTTCTCCTTGATGGACCTCCCAGACTCGCTGCTCGCGTCCGAGAAGTTGGGGTCGAAGACGGCCATGTCAAACTTTCCCGCGCCAGCTTCAGTTGACGCCTTGTAAGACTTTTTGTGATGAAAGTCGACGAGGTAGTTGATAGAGTCCACCATGTATAGTTGTAGATTCATCAGGACCTGTAGGGAGAGAGCTGCGAGTTGGTCAAAGCTGGGAAAAACTGGATATATCGACGTACCACAACATCCTGGACCCTGGCTCGTGTCTCTACAAAGTAGATTCCGGATGCAGCTCTCAGGTCGACGGTACCATCACCATCAAGAGTGCGTACACGCTCGATTCCATTACCCACTCGCCGTGGCCTGATACCTCCGAGGCCTCCAAGGTTCTTCTTCTCCTTCCATTCCATTCCCAGCGCCTTAAGCGTCCGATAGATCTCCAACATAACCTCCATCGGCGGGCTGCGGCTTCGAATCCCAAAGTGCCATTTAGTCTTGTGCTGTTTCTTCTCTCGACCGCCGGCACCAGTGCGTTTTGCGGAGACGTAGGAAGTGAGGTGGTGTTGTTCTGGGAGTTGTTCTGGAAGGGAGGAGTTGAGGACGGCAAAGTTGCTGATTTCGGGGTTGTCTTCTGAAGGCGGAGTGAAGTCGAGGCCATCGTCTAGGATTTCGTCGTCATCCTCGTAGTCATTGAATTCGGTTTCGAAGGGATTCTCTTCAAGGTCACCACCAGCAGGTGAGAGAGCACCAGGAGAAAGTGCATTACGTGGCTTGATGATAGCGATTAAGTCAATAAGTCAATCACCTCGATATGAAAAAAACGATACTCACATCCATCGCAGCGAGCTGCGCGTCGCGTTCTTGCTCAGCGAATTCGGCCACTGGGTGTCAATATTAGAGAACGGACCAGTCGAAATAGCATAGAAAAGCGTACAATCTTTGCCCGTACGCCGCTTGTCCCTTAGCAACATGTAGGCAACCTTGACTGCGTTGCCCTGCACTCCATCATCTCTCCTCAAGCACTCCCAAATATCGTCCTTCGTGACGTCGATCATTCTCGAAGCCAGCTCATCTACGACGTCTTCTTCTATCCGGCCCAGTCCTTCGATGATTTCAAAATCTAGAACGACTTTAGGTGGACTGACTAGGGCGCTAAGAGTCGGCAGCACAGGCCCGGGCGGAGGTGGGAGCGGTGTCAAGTATCTCGGGAGGTCGGTGGTGAAGAATGGGTGCTGGACTATGTCGGCAATAGTGATGCGCTTGACAGAGTCGACTACGAGCATTTGGTCAATGAGGTCGCGTGCCTCCGGCGAGAGGAACCCTGGCATGTGGAATTTGCCATCTAAATACGAAAAGTCAATGACTGATTCAAAATAAAAAAAGCAATGACATCAGGAGGCGTTCAGTCACGCCGCCCATTGGTCCATCAACGATGTCAATGAATATGCCACAAGTCCAGGCATGTCATGTCATGCCGCGAAGCAAATATAGTCGAAACTCACCTCGTATTTTGTCAAACAATTTATTGACATTTTCGTCCTCAAACGGCAGTCTCCCACAGAGCATGACATAGAGGATAACACCCGAACTCCAAACATCAATCTCGGGGCCTGCGTACATGCCTCCCTTTATAACTTCAGGTGCAGCATAGTTTGGGCTTCCACAGCTAGTAGACAGGAAGTCTCCGTCGCTGATCTCGTTTGACAGGCCAAAGTCAGCAATTTTGACGTTTAGCTCATCGTCGAGCAGGATATTTTCAGGCTTGAGATCGCGATGTACGATTTTCAAGCGGTGCGAGTATTCGATTCCAGCGATGATTTGCTGGAAGAACCGCCGTGCTTGAGACTCCGGCATACGCCCGTTGGCGACAATGTAGTTGAACAGCTCGCCGCCAGCGTACTCTAGAACGAAGATGATATCCGTCGGCGTTGATATCACTTCATACCTATACAAGACAAATCAGTTGATGAGGATCTGAAGCGCCAGAAAGATGGTTACAATTTGATAATGTGCGGGTGGCGAAGCGTCCTCATGTACTCGAACTCGCGTCGCACACGAGTCTTTGTCTTCTCGCGATGGATAACCGCCTTTGAGATGTACTTCATCGCGACCTTGTGTCCAGTAATTGTGTGCGTCGCCACTGGTACGATAAGTTTCGAAGCCTTAGTCGTTGTAATCCACAAATTCACGTCACCAGGGCTTACTTTTGACCTTCCCAAACGTTCCTTCTGCTATATCCTGGATGACCGTGTACTCCCCGAGCTTAGACGGGGGGTAAGCTGTGATTTCCTCGCTCATTACGGGCAAACGGGAGGGAGCAAGAGGCTCGAGATGGTGGATGGGGTATAAATTCTGTGGTTCCTTGTTTGGTTCCTTTCTGTTGTGGGTGATTTCATCCGGGGTTATTAACACGTTAGGGGCAAAAGGACTCGGGCAAATTATGAAAAAAAAAGAAAATGGAAACGAAGGTCAAAATTTGCAATCAATATATCTTTATGGAATAGAGTCTACCACTATTAGTATAGTGATCATATCGGTTTTCTAATCAGCGAAAATGTAGTCGACGTCGACCGACGATGTTTCGGGTGCGAGGCCGATTGCCTTATTTGAGATTAGACACGGAAGAACTAAATCCGATATCTCCAATAAAATGAAATGGCTGTGTAGTCCATCGTCCAAAGAGTTCGAGAAGCGAAGCTTGCGGCCGCTCGACGAACGAACGAACGATAAAGAGGAAGTAAACCAGTCATCCCAACCGGGGCTGAGTGATCACCAGGAAGGATCTCCAGGTCGGGGGACCGGGTAGAGCTCCGACTCTCTAAAAGAGAACTGTCTGGATTGTCATAGATCTGCAACAGATTCAGCGTTAAAGACGATTCGGCAGCGGTCATGCGGAAGCGTTGCTTGTCTGAAGGGATCAGGGCTAGGCACGGCCTGGGTGGCACATGATGGGTATTCGTGTCTGGGACCGGACTACACGGGGTAGAGTTCAGACTTTGGACCTACATACACGAAATTCATCACACGATTAACGACGGAGGATGCATTGGCTCGATGCACTTACAAGCTGGCAACCCTCCCCCGAGTGAACGAGCGTAGGCGTACAACATTCAAGACCCTGCCAATCCTGCCATATCTTCAAACCACCTGACAACGGCAGCCACCTTCCTGACAGCAGCATCACTTTCTCCCAGCCGCAAGTCTGGTCTGAGCCGGGCGTCTTCATGGGTATACGGCATCGTGCGGTAGCAGATCTCCATTTTAGACTTGAGATGCGGGGATGCGGAGAGTGTAGGTGAGGTCGCTGAATCCCAATTGGCTGTGACATCTGTGAAGAAGAATTAAGAAGGTTAGACATATGCATCATAATGTCGACGTACTCTCTATAAGCAGTATATCACCCCGCTTGACGCCGACTGCATCCCTGGCGCCGCCCCACAAATCAGCAATCTCCCGCCACGCAGTGAGCTTACAAACTGCGCCATCTTCGTCCCCGAGGATTAGTGAAAGCACTGACACCTCCTTCCCCGCGTCTGGTCCCTTCTTCATTCGGATCGCGTCGGGCCCGTCAACTTCCAGCGCTGCGAGCAACGTACTGACCTTGCGAGACCCCTTGGGGCTAGACTTTGTAAGTGAGGACAGCGAGGTGAGAGCGTGAAGGCTGAAATGGAACGTCGGGAAGTTCGCAATGGATGATGTGTCCGAGTAATTGTATGATTGTGTCTCTTGTGTTTCGAATTGGGTAGCCATATCTCGGGATTTCGTGACATCGAGAAGAAATGAAGGTCCTGCTCCACTTCGTAGAGCATTGGTCTGGTCTATGGTTGGCGGCCAGCTAATCAAGGTCGTTTGGTCTGAAAAATTAAACGTCAACGCTATTAAAGACATCGCGCGTACTCTACATACACACCTTTTACATCTGTGTTACGATCCTCGTAACTCTCCTCTGGCTGGTCATCGAAAATTATGTTCTGATATATTAGCGAGATCCGTCGACTGGCCGCTTCCAAGGTAGCTGGAGGAAGAATGATCGACTGCGTTGCACCCAGAGTCCGTTCTGTCTGCTTCGACGAGACTGTCTGCCAATGATACGAGCTAGGATCCTTGTCAATGTCGGCCGCAGAGGGCGCGCCGAGGAAGACTCTGTACATGAAGGTTAGCCTCCTTGAGAGTTTCAAGTCCAAGTGCGTCCAGGGCAGTGGGTTGAGAGCGACGACGCGTCGAGTGATCTTCTGGCGATACGTCAATCTCTTTGGACCGCTGAGGGTAAGAAAACCAATTGAATTGAATTATCTACCTGTTTGCAATTGATCAGCACTAGAGGTTAGTAGATTATGAACAAGTAATCAACGGGACTCACTCACTAGTACTCGCTTGACCTAGAGCACGGTACAAGTGCGGACCGCACAGGGTATACTACGAGCCTCCTCAAATTACATAAAACAAACAACCGTACGCGCGTATACTTACCCTAAATATCCTGTGGTCACGATGAACTGATTGTTCCAATTGGGGACCACGTCAGTATAATAAACTCCTCCTCATCCTCCTCCTCCTCCTCCTCCCTAAACTCTTTCTCATATGCTTATAATATCATGGCCCTGGCAGGAGCGTAGCGGATATTGCGTCTCAAAGCTTTTATGCCATGGCCAGCCCTGTTCGATGCAGGGACTAGGTGTAATGATGCCGGATTTTTATTGATTTTGCACGACCAGGCTTCAAGTTGCGTCCAGGTGACAGGGAGCATTCAGTTCGTTCCTCATAACTTGTCAACTATAGAGGACAGTAGATAACGGCTGGTCTCCATGATCTTCAACACTCCTATTACTTATGCCTGGCAGAGTAGATGAAGCTTAGGTGGTAGATAATGGCAGTCGAATATTCTTGCAACACTGAACACGCTGAGCATTATTCTATCCGAAAACATTATGGACATTGGCACCGAAACTCATAAATATATCTACATTAATGTACGCTTGAAATTAAGATTGCGAGCATATGTCGCAGAGCAAAAATTTCACAGTTTGCATCCCATAATTCGGACTGTAAATGAATGCTCAACATGTTGTCGCCAAGGAAGAACGAATAATTTACCTTTGCCATCAGGCTCGCCAAGGCCGTACAGCATTTCGGTGGGATGGAAAGCAAGGGAGCTAGAACGTGGAATAAAGGGGGAGAGAAGAGCTCGAGAAGGAGGAACCGAAAGTCCAGTAGAGACATAATAGTCCGAAAGAGTTCTACCTCGAGACAACGAGTGAATAGTAGCCCTTTGAGATCTCCAATGGGTGGGATTAATTGTCGACGTTCTGAGAAATTGTTAATGCTTTTGGCAGATGAATTGTAGATATGCACGAACACTGCGAAAACAGCAGATGCGGAGTGGACATCGAAAGCAGAGAGACCATCCGGTAGAAGGTCCATAGTCTCCACTGCATTGTCTGATCCACGGAGATCCCATAATTTGACTTGGCCATCCAGACTGGACAAAAAGTTAGAGCAAAACTTCGAATTTAACAAAAGAAGCACCTCGCTGAGAGTAATTGTCCTCTGACAGTAGGATGCCATCTAACATTTTGAACCCAGGAAGTATGTTCGGAGTAGGTCCTAACAATAGCATCTTCGGCTTCCAAGCGGCGATCGAAGACCTTGACGACACCATCCGCGAAGCTGGCGGTGAAGGTCTGGTCCGATAAGCTGTCTGATACGATAGCAGTCACTGGACTGTCAGAGTAGGTATCCAAGTCCTGGTTAAGTCAATACAAGACGGCACCCAAATCCAAGATCAAGAGCATACCATGCCCGGGCTCTCAGTCTGAGCGTCCCAACTGCGAATGACACGAGAGTCGCCTCCAACCAACAAGTGACCGGAAGATTGCGTCCAGTCAGTGACAACACCACTTCCTTGTCGTAACTGAATGACTTCATTGAGGCCACGGAAGGCACTGACCATCTGTACAGGACCCTGTTCCAAAGTAGGATCATAGTTTCGGTACAATCGGACAGTACCCTCGGCTAGTTTGATAGTACAATAAGAACATTGTGCGAAACATCGTCAACCTTACCAGAAGCAGTAAGTATGATGCCTCCAACATCCTCGTTGATGATTTGCAGAGAGGTGATACTTGTGCCCTCGGGATTGCCGTTGCAGAAATGATTGAGACGCTTCCTCCGCGACCAATCCCAGACGCTGGACTGGAGTAAGACGACAGACAACGACGAAAAGAATGAATGGACAGACGTGATCATATCTGTCTCATTGGCAACCACCAGGTGTTGATCATAAGAATGGAAAGCCATAGTGAGGGGGTGGCCATTGACTTGAAGTGTAGCAACGGGTCTGTCCCATCGACGCTCCTCTGTTGGTTGTTTTTCAGCTTTGCTCAACGCACAATATTTTCTGAACCAACCTGCTGTAGCGCTATGTCGCAGCGTTTCTTGCTGAATCTGCTCGTTTCTCTCCTGGCGCCACACCTGGTAGTTATACTGCTCACTACCTGGCTCATCACGTTCCGCTTGCTGTAGAAAAGTTAGTTTAACATTGTGGTTAATCCTCGAAGCCAATAGTGAACTCGCCCTCATCTGTGGTTCTTTGAAGTATTCAGAGCACCAATCGAAGTAAGTGCTCTTCAGAGGCAAAACGTCACGAATACCCGATCCAGTCCCCAATCCGAGAATGATACTGCTTCTCGTTGAATCAATCGAAAATGTGCTGCCATTTGGACTTGGGATAGACCCATGATGATCACGTTGGCGGCCGCCATGATGTCGGCGAGGGAGGCTTGCAGCACGTCGACGAGAGCGTAGACGTTCCATGTCTTCCTCTATTAGCGCTTCTATCACATCAGACGGTAGAAAATCCAAGGCGGGCTGTGAGACTTCCGGTAGGTCTTTACTAGCGAACTTAGGCGATGGAGAGTGACGCGATGACGACGCGCCTTGAGGACTTGGCGGGGACGAGTACGGAGAGGCGTATTGAGCAAAGTTGAGGTTCAGTGAAGGAGGTCTTGAAACATCATTCCGCAAAGTGGTACTAGGACTGGTGACGACAGGCGAAGCTCGCCCGTCCTCTGAAGAAGGGGAAGGGAAAGCAATCCCTCCAGCCAGTGACTTCAAAGCATTGACAAAGGACGAAGTGCGTTGGAGGGTGTTTGACACACTACTTGTAAGGGTGTTCATAGAATCATTCCGAGAAACGGAAGGCCGAAGACCTCCTGATAGAGGAATATGGCTGGACGCGGACGATCGTAAGGATGGTGCACGTGTTCGTGTCCCGCCTGTTTGTGGTGAACCCTTGCGATCGGCAGGCACAATGGGAGGAATGTTGAGGGAGGATGAATCTAGCTTTGTGAAGCGAGACTCAAGGAGCAGTGCTATGATGTAATCCACGATGGTTTGGGCGTTGATGGCAACTTCTTGATATGCGTCGACGGACAGATCTAGAAGAACGACAAAGATCGTGAAGAAGGAGGACAGGAGTACTCGGTTTTCCTCCATCTCGTTATCGTTGAAGCCATCCAGCCATTCGCCGATGGCCTGGTTAGTCACATCCCCATCATCCAAGTGAGGATAGTGCTGGCCGCCTCTCCACTTGCGGTCTTCTTCCCAATACAGCCAGGCACAAACGACGAAATACCCTCGCCATTCTTTAACCAAACAGCTGATCACCACAAGCAACTCCTTCCTGCACATTGGGCTGACATCATCTTTGATGGCGAGAGTCGCGCCGGTGGCCACAGCAGCCTCCATCCTAAGATGCTCCCGCTCATCTAACCGATACATTGTCCCTGTTCCGCCTCCACCTTCTCGATCCAGGGATTTTGAGCCACTGGCACCCAAAAATATCCCCAGAGCGTAAAGCGCTGCAGCACGCACTTCAGTAGCGTCATCTGACAACAAGGCAATTAACTTGTCAGTCCCGCGATAAACGCCATAGGCCTTTATTTCATCATTCGCATCCCACATCTGTGCTATGCATAATGCTGACCACTGCCGTAGCAAGAAGTCGGGTTCCTCTAGACGCTCGCAGCAGTTATCAAAGACGCGCTCGCTCCAGCATGCCTGTTGGCCTAGAGGATAATCGCGAGATACAGAAGCGAGGATGAACGAACACATGGCTTTGTGCTCTGAACTGTTCGGCAAAACATCGTCACTGTTCGCTGCTAAAACTGAAGCAAAATATTTGTATCCCTGCGTGTTGATGAGATCGACCTGGACTGTGGAGTCCACGGCAAGGATGCGTGCCCAGATAAATATCAACATAGGGCGGAGATCAAGACTTGGAGCTTGAAGAAGTTTGGTGATGTATGGGAAGATGCCGATGGTCAGGACAAGGTGAACAGCCCATGGCCCGAGATCAACAAATTGCGATAGGAGAATGAGAGCGCGAAGACGATGAGGTTGGGAAAGAAGCACTTGAAGCACAATAGGAAGTTGGTCTGGAGGTTTGCGCGGAACCAGATGTTGTTGGTCCGTGCCTTCTTGTTCAATCTCAGTCTCTGGAGAGCCTGAGTACCTATCTCCAGCAGGTGGCAAGGACATGGGACCTTTTTTAGTCAACGCCGATCCGCCCCGTGATATCCATACCTCAAACGCAGCGAGCTGATCGGCGAAGAATTGGTTGCGGACATAAGCGTAAGGCTGGTCGCCATTCTTCGGGGCTGGTTGGCGACCACCAACACGACCTGGTCTTGCCCCAGTGCTCTGTGATGTCGGCACGCTAACGATGTTAAGATCGGTCCCTGTTTTTGCCAAAAGACCGGGTAGTTGTCGGAGACACGCGTCAACCGCAAGATCCCAGGTCGCCCAAAGTGGATGTGTGTTGGTGGACGGGAGAGGTGGGTAAGTGTGAGGGGTGCAGTGATAGTCTTTCATGATGCGCTCTGCCAATAGAAAGTTTCTGAAGAGCGAAGATATCAAGAGATCACATCTATACAGGCGGGTAAATATCTCGCGAGAAAATGTGGTCCAAGCAATGGTGTCGGTGATAGCTGTGAAAATCCAATTCAATTCGCCCAACGGTGTGCGCCGATCCTTTAAATCGCCAGGTAGCTGGAGAACCATGTCGGCAGTAACGTTATGAGGCAATTGGTGGTTCATTAGAAAATATCTCAGGGCGATGTCGATAGGTGAGGTAAGACATGACGTGAAAACGTCGGCGGGAAGCTCTGGGCAGGAAGGAAGCTGCTCGTTAGCTGCGCATGCGGCGAGTTGAATGGAATTCATCAGCGGTTGAGTTTCATTGGCATATCCCCCGTGCATCATGTTGACTTCATTATCGCGGCGTTGCGCAAAGAGGTTAAAGTTATTCAAGAGATGACCTGCTGCAGAGCAGTCCCAGATGTATACACAAGGGGAACCCAACCAACCCTGCAGTTCCTGGAGCGATACTGGGATGTACTGTGTGTAGTCGCGGTTGAAACACCAAAGTTCACCGCTGGCTGTGGGCTTGGGCACACCGTGTCCATTATAATAGAACAAGACAGCATCTTCCTTGGCCTGGCGGCGAGAAGTTTGGCAAAAACGTTTGAGGTCATCTTGGGACGGATCTAGTATTGGTTTGTACCCGACTTTTGCGCTGAGCCCTTCAAATTGAAGATGAAGATTTGACCCAATCGCCTCCAGAGCCTTGTGAGAGGGCATGGAGTGTGGATCGACCCAACACTCGAGAACGGCACACGGGTTGGTTTTGATAACGTCTGGCGGATCGACGTCGATGTTAAGGCACAGGACCAGAGCTGCATGTGCTGTTCGGATTCTCATTGGAGGAGAACCACGCCATGGAATGGGTTGTGAATACGAAGGAGGGCTTGGGGTAGGGTTTCCGCAGGTCAGATGTCGTTTAGCAGACCAGTAAGGGATCGAAGGCGTCGCATCGGGAAGGGTTCCAATTGAGCCCAGTCGTCCTTCGTGGCTCGTCGTACCCCGCGACTCGCGAGCTTTGGAGTGATCTCGCGAGGTTGACCGGTCAGATTCTGAGGGCGTACTCTGCCCATTTCGTGAACGCGAACCTCCTGCTAAAATCAGCCACAATCGTACATGAACAAGACAAGCACTTGCCAGTCGTGAAAAGAGGGCCGTTTAGTTGCGGCAGCGGCGACTGTTCTGTGAACATCCTCCCTCGCCCCGCTCTGGAACCTTGACCTAAATATTGAGAGTCGTTACGCGTTTCTGGTGAGGTTTTGAGAAGAAACGTGTAAAAGTGAAGCCCAAATTTTTTCTAGAAACGCAGACTAAAGAAAGGACAGGAAATGTGGCCACGTTCCTGACTTAACGGAATGACATGACAAGCGCCATGCAAGCGCTGTATCCAATTTCGTGATCCGGCGCGCCGAAGCTCAACTTCTCACTGGCTTGCTCCAAGCCAGCGTACTATAAGAATGCCTCGGCAACACTCTCATTCCTCGTACCATCTCTACTAGCTTTCAAGCTTATCGCCAAGCGTGGACACTACGAAGACGTGGCTGTCGCGTGGGTTAGCCGCGGCACTGCCACGACTTACTCTTTCGCAAGACCTCGGACCACAATTTACTTTTCCGTTCTCAAAGTCCTTCCTTTAAGGCCTAGAGAGCTCCTCGTGGCGACTTATTCACACTATGTAGTTCATGGCGTCATTGACACCACCTCAGGACTTGATAGCCCCCTCAGACCTCAAGAATGACTGGGTCTAACACATTAACGCTGGATCAGGTAATCTTTGCGATCTTGTCGGAATCTACTGCTTGTGACAGTCCTTTGGGCTTGGTGACTGGGCTTATACATGCTACCAGCGTCGGAAGCGGGCCCGGGTTTGACTCAGTTCACTGCTATAAAGGGGCTCTCGTCATCTCTGCTCTGAATGCGCCCCCGATACCCGCTTCATCGCGTAGATCCATAGAATAAAACCACTAAATCTACCCTAAGGTATGTCCAAACACAACCCTGGTGAGCATCAAGTCTTTAAACACGGATTGGCTTCATTTATTCATCGCGTCCTCAGATTTAATTATGTGTAGGCGCCAGACAGGCATCGGTTAGTCCTTTCCCTACATCTGCCGAAAATGCAATGTTTTATTCCCAGAATTTCAGCCATTGGTCGTTTATGCGAGAATCATGATGGGAAATGGTATTTTTTTTAGTTGTATCGTCTTGAGCAACATCTCATGAAACCCTCCAGCCCCATTTGTGACTCCTATGTCCGCCCAGAAACTCTAGTGCGTATATGTGATGAATGTAACTTCGGTTCTCATGGAGGGAAATGTATTATCTGTGGCTCTCTTGGTAAGCTTGTTCTTATTCGACAATAGTAGGCTGATATTCTTTCTTAGGTATATCTGACGCCTACTATTGTGCTGCGTGTACGCTTTTGGAAAAGGATCGTGACGGTTGCCCCAAGATAATCAATATCGGTACCAGCAGAACTGACCTGTTCTATGAGCGACGTCGATTAGGTATGTAGTGTCTTTCCAATTTGTAACAATCTGTCTTATCCTCATCCAAATACTGCAGGCTTCAAAAAGGGGTAGTGGTAATATGGTGCGCAGTTGATATTCCCAATGATGAATTTGGTGAAAAAATGTACTTCAGTCGAACCCCTCATAACTTTGAAAGTAAAACTGCCTTCAGAAATGTAGACGCGTTAAAAACATCGGGATATGGGTTATATTGCGGACGTTTGGCGCGTCCCTCTCCACAAGGAGAAGATTTGACGAAGAAGCAAATGCCAAAGGCAGGCAAAGCTTCCGAGTTTCGAGGAACGCTTCTCCGTAGGAATATGCATTCATTAGCCTTTGAACATGATTTATTCCGCTTCCGCGTTCTCAGACTTTGAGCCGGGATCTTCTTACATTTCTCCCATATATGGTGCCTGTGGAGATTACCCCGCGCTGAGAACGATATATTATTACATCCGTTTGAACCCCGTGGTGAGCTCTTGTGACGAAAGAAGCATAAGATGCTGCATGTTTTCGGGACCGCCTATCCCAAAACGTTATACTCACACGAATACAATTCACGAGTTGGCCAATCACTTCCCTGTGCCTTCCCCGCTTTACCAGAGACATTGACATGTGAATTTTCTGTACTCCTACAATGGCAGGGATAGAAAAAAGCAAAGCCTACAATATCTCTTTTCTTTCCAATTCTTCCTCACGATTTCATGAGTTAAGCATTATCTTCAGAAACACTTTCGAGAATGAATTCCATGACGCCACCTACTTTCGACGTTCACAGTACACTTGGGGCAATTGAAATCGGTGTCCTTGTGTCCACTACTCTTTTCGGGATCGTCACCGTTCAAGCATATATCTATTTCTCCAGGTTTCCAAAGGACTCGGTATGGATCAAGCTCATGGTGAGCAACGGGATTTTGGTTCGTAGGTCCGTGGCGCAAATTTAATTGTTTGTGAAATATGCTAGGTTTATGTGGTTTGGTAAAGCTTCTGAGACTTCATCTACGTACATGTACTGACGTACCTGAACCTGAAGGATCCTTGAGCTCGGTCACACAGTCGCTATATGTAATACGCTTTACATTATAACAATATCCCAATACGGCCAGCCATATGTGTTCACTAGACCACCTCAGTCGCTGAATGTGGCAATCCTCTTCAGCGGGTTCATAGGCCCGATAGAACAGGTATGTTAATTCATAAAACACCATAAATGATAAGACCATATGAATAGGGCTGGTTTGCGCTCCGTATATACCGATTCTCGAAGGCACTAGTCCTTCCGATATTCTGCGGAGTGCTTTCCATCGTTCGTCTGATGGGCAGTATCTCACTTGCAACCGTCGCCTTTCATCGGCTTACACTACAAGATTACGAGAAGCAGTGGACATGGCTTCTAACTTCTATCCTTGTCGTCGGGGCAGGAGCCGACGTCTTGTTGGCCGGAGCTTTATGCTATCATCTGCGAAAATACAGAGGGGATGGATTCGAAAGGTGACAATGATTTTCTTCATTCGCGTCAGTTAAACCTATAGAGCCCGATAGAACAACGCGCATGGTAGATAGCCTGATGCTGTGGGCTGTGGGTAAGCATGTGTTGGTGCTTCAAACGGGACGAATTCCGAAAGGAACTCACACACAGAAACTGGTCTTGTTACGAGGTACTATCGTCTTAAGATTCGACGTTACCGTACCTCATCGAACGATGATAGCATTGCCGCCGTAGCTCTGGCCATCTGTGTAAACAATGTGTTGTTTGCAATACGGAGATATACTCACTAGCGTTAGATCTAGTATTTTACAATGAGACAAAACTGTACGTGCCCTTATGAATAGCAATCGTACAAAATTGACGCTTCGCTCAGTCATCTGGATCGGCCTCTTCACGATTTTGGCGAGACGTAAAACGTGTTCCTGACCTCTTAAGTATGATGCTAATGCCACATCTCAGTATTTTCGAACTCCCTGCTAGCATCGTATGAAATTTGCTGTCTCTACTGTCGAATTTTCACTTGGCTCACTGAACATCAATACAGACTCAACGCGCGTCCAGTATTCGCACAAATATACCACGAAGATGTACTCAGGCTGACATCGAATGAGCCCTCGTCTACTACGCCCAGAGTCTGTATCAGTGACATGGGGCGCGAAGAGTGCACTAATCATGTCCTCACCACAGCGCCCCCTCCTTGACATGTCGCACGTCACTTTTGCTCAATCACATGCACGCGATGCGCTTCGTCGAACCTCCAGACCAGTGGGTAACTCTTGTCTAGATATCATTATTGGATGACAATGATTGCACAGGATCTCGCCATCCAAATTGACGTGGAAACTTTACACTCTGAGTATGGCTCGCATGACCTGGAAAAGGGCGGCCGGAGATTCACATTCAAGCAACCTATGGCAATTTGAAATTCTCAGTTGAAATAAAATCGAATTACAATGTTAATATTTGACATCGGGGAGGCTTGCAGTCGATTGTGGTATAAGCAGGGCTTTCTGGTCCAGGCTGACAGGAAAATGTGTGGCAAGAGCCTGTACAAGAACGATTACGAAAACCCCGAGGACTCTAGAGGGCCAATTTGGGACCAATCCTAGTTCGGATCCTAGAAGAAAGAACTGTTGAACTATCTGCACAAGAACTTACAGAGCTAGCTAGCAGCTAGTTCCAAGAGTACGAAGTTGGCTCTAAAACCAGAACCAGGAAAAGCAGCTGGGGGCGTTACTTCAAGTTACAGGAATAGTGGAGGTCTAGTAAACTCTGAGTATTGAGAAAATTATGTAATTTCCAAATCTTATCGGTGTTTCCCGAATATTTTTTCGAATTCACATCGTCACGGTGCTGTTGGTCTGAGCTTCGGCATGGCTAAATTCAACAGGCCCAGCAGGCCCAGCGGTTCTAATTCACGACCAGGAAAACCCAGACCATCTGCGAGTAAGGCCAACGCTGCTGGATATGCTAAAAGACACTCTAAGAAGGCCAAAACTCTTAACGGACTTGGCTCGGATGTTTATGAATATGCTCCTGAGGCAACACGTCGGTCGAAAGTTGCTCTTGATCTAGACAGGGACGAAGCTGCGGAATATGGTGTCGGTCTTGATGGCGATAACGAGACCAGGGAGGAGCTACGGGCACGGTTGATTGGGGAAAATGGAGATGATGAGATGATCGACAGTGACGACGACGAGGAAATTGACAGTGATGCTGCATTTGAAGAGAGCGACGAGGAGCGTTTTGCGGGCTTTTTTTCGACCAAGGTATGTAGATTGGATATGTTTTCAGGACGGTGTCTGAATTTCTTGCAGGTCAAGAAGGTTCGTACGAAGAAGCCAGCTGTAAAACTTACAGAGGTCGACCTGAATGAGGAGGAGGATATGGAGAAGGATGATGACGCTAACGACTCTGTTGACGGCGATGAGGAGGAGGAGGAAGGCAATCCAGATGAGTTTATCGACGTTCTGGATATGCTTGATGGACGAGGGGAGATAGATGAGTCAAATGTTGACGGACTTACGGCAAAAACAACTGATAAACGCGAGGCGTCGCGGGGCCGGCCAATTCATGGTGACGGTGACGAGGATGAAGGAGGTAGAGATGAAGAAGACGAAGGAATGGAGGACGAGTCTGAAAACGATGACCCCGAAGGCGAAGAGAAATTTGCATTCTCTCCTTCAGATCCTGAAGATGCAGAACCTGAAGCTCTCGGCGAACTACAAAACTTCATATCCACTCTCGACCCAACGACGAAAAAGCGCAAGGCATCCGAAGGTGATGCGCCAGCAGCTGCCGAGCGAACTCGGAAACAGCGTCGGCTCAACCTCAAGGAGCGTACAGAGGCAGGTGCCGAAAACGAGTTCCGTGCTCAGACGTCTGGTGTGTAATAATTTTCTGCGTCAAGTTACTCGACATTAATTGCAGTTCTTAAACTTAGGTTCAAAGCTCAATCTCGAAGATCTTCTGGCGCCATTGGCTTCTCAATCATCAACTCTTCAGTCGCTCAAACAATCAACGAAAGCACTTGCTTCCTCGTCATCAAAAGTGAAGACCTTGTCCGCGCCGCTGCCCCAAAGAGCTCAGGAGAGGCTTGACCGGGAGGCTGCATATGAGGAGACAAAAGAGGAGGTCGACAAATGGTCTGCTACCATGAAAAGGATTCGGGAGGTATGCCCATAAGCCCTTTTCTTCGTTTCTAACCACTCACGACGCCGTTTCTTAGGCAGAACACTTGAGTTTCCCTTTGCAAGCCCCAAGTGTGGCACGCGTCTCCAACCTCACGTTAGCAGCAAAATTCAAGGTATATTTTATTCGAATCCTGTCAGGAAACACTTCGCTTAACATGATCTAGCCCACAACAACTCTCGAAAGTTCGGTCGACGCGCTCCTCAGGTCCGCCAAATTGCGGGAAGAGGATATTCAGCAGACAGAAGAAAAGATGTTGAAAATGAACAAGCTCTCTGTAGAGGAGGTCGAGCAACGGCGCGGGGAGCTGCGGAAGATGCGAGAGCTGATGTTCCGTGCTGAAATCAAGGCGCGTCGAATTGGTAAAATCAAGAGCAAAACGTACCGCAAGATCAAACGGAAGGAGCGAGAGAGGCTTGGGGAGAAGGCTGAGGAAGGGGAGGGCAGTGAAGGAGAGGAGGATAGATTGAAGAAGGAAGTCGAGCGTGCGAGAGAGAGGGCGACGCTCCGGCATAAACATACTGGAAAGTGGGCCAAGAAGATGCGTTCGAGGGAGGGGGAAGAGGGAAGAGAGGAGATTGAGGATATGCTTGCACGCGGCGAGAAGTTAGGGAGGAGGATTAGGGGAGTGGCGAGCGACAATGAGAGTGGCGATGATGATGACGATGATGATGAAGGATTTGAAGATGATGCGGAAGGCAATATCGAGCGGATAAAGCAAGGGGCCTTTGACGAGCTTCGGAGGGTCGAAATGGAGGACGGCAGCCTGCAGATTGAAGGTGGCGGAAAGAACAAGAGCAAGAGCATCTTTGAAATGAAGTTCATGAAGGATGCTATGGCGCGGCAGCAACTGTCGGCGGACAAGATGGCTGACGACTTTATCAAGGAGATGGGAGGTCAGACAGGCGACGGAGAAAGTGATGTCGATGAAGCACCCGACACTGACCCTACCAGTGGTGTCGTCTCTCAACGAACTGGTGGTCGAATGTCATATCATCCAGGTGCTACGGTATGTTTTTCACCTGCTTCCGTGCATACTTTCACTGAGAGAATGCAGAAAAATAAACCCTCGATAGTGACGGCGCGCCCACAAGGCTCTGATACATCCAGCGTCACTCTTAAATCCACCGACCTCGTCACTCCTCCCCAATCCCCACTGGAACTTCAACGTCCCAATGTTCCGCTACCAGTTTCTGGCTCTAACCCTTGGCTCATTCCCCGCGATTCAGAAATGGCATCCGTCAAGGCTCCTAAAAAGAACAACGAGATAGTCGTTGGAAAGGACAGTTCCACCTTGTCCAAGTCCAAGAACAAACTCAAAAAAATGGCGCGAAAGAGGGGCGAAGAGAAGGCGAAGGCTGTGGATGATGCAGTTGTTGAGATATCCGTCGACAACGTGCTATCGTTGAGCACCACGCCCGCTGCAGCGAAGCCGAGTGTAGCTGTGCCCGCTATAAAGCTGGCGGCGGCACTAATCAAACCATCCACCCGTCAGGAGGATGCAAACGACGACGACGTCAACAGCGAGGTTGAAGAGCAGGAAAAGGCTTTGGATCTCAAAGGGAAAGGGAAGGCGAAGCTTCCCCAGGCCTTTGAGCAACGAGATCTTGTGGCTCTCGCTTTTGCGGGGGACAATGTCGTTCATGTAGGCCATCATGTCCGTTTATAAAGAGCTATATTCTGACCCTCACATCAACAGGAATTCCAGGAAGCCAAAAAGCGCGAAATTGCCTCTGACGCTCCCAAAGAGGTCGATACGACAATACCAGGATGGGTGAGCTTGCTGTATTTGTTGTTGTTTCTAGGCCCTCATCGTCGTTCGTAACAGGGTTCATGGGGTGGTGCCGGTTTACGTACCGCTCCGCCAAAACCACAGCGGATAAAAAAGATCGCTGGTATCGATCCGACGACTCGCGCGGATTACGGCAAGGCGCACGTCATCATCTCTGAAAAAAGGGACAAAAAGGCAGCGAAATACCTTGTCAAGGATTTGCCATACCCGTACACGAGCAAAGCCCAATTTGAGAAGGCAATGGAGCAGCCTTTGGGTACGGAGTGGAACACAAGGGTGGCGTTCCAGAGAGGAACTCTGCCTCGTGTCGTTAAGAAGGTGTGTTTCATTTTTTGGGAGTTCTCGCTCCCTGCTGACAGGCATGTTATGTGGCGCAGCCTGGCATGCTTATCAACCCACTTGAAAAGTTAAATACATAATGATTATGATGTAGTGTTTTTTTTTTTTACCTATTCGGCGTGTATATTGAACCTGTTGCCTGCGAGTCTCATGTGGTCATCTTTTCAATTTTGAGTCATCGTTTACGATGAAAAACCGACACCTAATCATTTTCAAATCTCGACAGACACAAATTGTCCTCTGATGTCAATCGAACTGCTTGACATAAACTCCTGGACCACCACGGAATTGTTTAGCATGACGCGTACACCATCAGGCGATCAACATAGGCCGACTAGCTCAGCTGGTTAGAGCGTCGTGCTAATAACGCGAAGGTCTTGGGTTCGATCCCCACGTTGGCCAATAATCTTCATCAACTATTTTTGTCTTATCTTACATAAAGACTCGATTACAGAAATTGTCTTACTCGTTAACTATAAAACAAGTCGACGTTGCAATGTATCTGCGACCTTCCCCTTTCCTCCCAAAATTCAACTTTTATAGATTTCCCGTGGTCGTCGCCTCTTTGGCTCAGTTGGTTAGAGCGCAGGTCTCATAGATATATGACGTACTCTTCAGAATGCGCAATCCTGAGGTCACAAGTTCGAACCTTGTAAGGGGCAGCAGCGGCTCATTGCCGTGCTGAGCATACGAAGATGATGTGGCGTATGAGTTTTTTTTGATTGATATCATGTGTTGCCTATAAATAGTAATGCTATATAATTATTTCACAAACCTTTCCCAAATTACTTGAAAGGACACAATACAAGATTGATGAGGGAAAATTGCTTATCTGCCAGGTGAACGTTGGGTGAATGGACTGATATTTCGTGTCAGGGTGGAATCTTCTCGGAGCGGGTGAATAGTCGAACCCGAATGCGACAATGAGCTGAGGCTTTTCGCTTTGGCTCGGAAGTTCTTCGATGGCGTGCCGTGAGCCTATAGCATCCAGCGCCTTCGAATGGCTTCGAATGGTTATGAGTCGGCGATGGGCGTTGCTCGCCAACAATTCTCTCAGGTTGCAATTTTGAAACGCCCCACTAGGCCGGGCTTGCGTTACCATGACTGCGCAGTTCGTTTGTTACTCACTGCTTTCAACTGACAGTGACGATCTACGACGATCATCTATCATACTTAAATTACGAGCCCAATACAGGTATTACGTTTGCTGTATAGAAACCTCGGCCATTCTTCTAAATAAACCCTGCAGGACGAACGGAAAACGGTGGCGACGATTATTCCGACTGAGACGGCGGCCAAACCAAAAAGGAACCTCTTAGCGAGTTTTATGATGCCGAAAGGCACGAACATCTGATCAAGACAGGATCAAGGATCAAAGTTCCTGGAACTCTATTCATACACCCCTCTGCAAGGGAAAGAGAAAGTGAATTTGATCTGGAGTCTATGCTTTCTCCCCGAATAGCTCTTCCAAGAGACCCCGGCCCAGTCTATGTCCCTTCTCAGCCGCCCGGTCGTCATCGACGACACAGACGATCGGATACAGTACGAAGGCTCAGGTTGGACTCAGGACATTAGCGGGAGCCTTGACGGAGTTGGAACGTATGGTGGAACGTACAACCACACATTACATGGAACACAAGCCAACAATAGTTTCGTCTTCTCTTTTCAAGGTGAGCTTGATTTCTTCGTCGATTTCGATGATTGAAAGATGTGGCGCGGATCCATAGGAAGCGCTGTCACGGTGTTTGGGACTACCGACTTGACAGCGACGTACAACAACACTGATATATCGAGTGCCGAACTCATTCCACCGTGGGAGTGCTACATCGATGGTATCAGCATTGGATATTCTCCACTATCGACTTACGAGGAGAACAACCGGGTTCTTTGTGAAAATGCTTATCTTGGCGACAGCTCCCACGAACTTACGTTAAATATCAGCATGAGGCCGGGAACGAACTTTTATATTGACTATATCGAGTACACCTCTTCTATAAATGTGACCGATGGCTCCGTTGTTCTGGTTGAGAATACTGACCCTGCCATTTCTTATGATTCAACATGGCAAGGAGTGGACAACGTGGCGAATATGACGGTGACTCAAGGTGGAAAAGTAGCCTTTAACTTTACTGGTACGCAAATTAATGTTATCTTTTTTCGAGATCCTAATGCCTTCTTCAGGTACGCAGCTCACCTGGATGGGGTACATACCAATTGAATATCCCCGAAACGCGAGTTCTGCCTCTTATTCGATTGACAACGGCTCGCCAACATCATTCGACTTGGTTGGGCTTCAGCCAAGCGACGGGACATCGCTTTTCAATCAAATTTTCTTCACAACTCCTGAACTCTCCGCTGGATCGCATAGTATGGTGGTCACATACACTGGCAATTCAGAATTTACACCCCTTACCCTCGAATACATCTACCTCACCACGTCCTCTGGAAGCTCTTCTGCAACTCCTCCTTCATCTTCTGCAACCAGTCATCATATCCCGATCGGCGGCATTGTCGGTGGCGTCGTTGGCGGCATTGCAGCTATTTCTATTGCTATCCTTGTCGTCATTTTCTGGCAGAGAAGAACCAAGCCGATACCAATCTCGAGCGCCAGTAGTTGGGGCGACGAACAGCCTGTTCATCACAATCACCCAATAATCTCTCCGACGTCACAACGTAATGGTACCGTCCAGCCATTCCAATCATCATCTGCCGGTCTCCTCTCCTCAGAATCCCTTACACACACCCAGAGCGACGCCCCTTTGGCTCCTGAGCCTGTTTCTGATGCATCAAGGGCTACGAGCCCGTCATGGTCAGGCGGCGGGTATATTTCTGGAGCGCAAGCACAAGTCGGTGACGTCCAAAGGGTGAAAGGGTTAACGGTTAAGCAACAGCATTCCTTGGATGCTCTATCGCGGCCAAATGGTGACCACCTGCTTGCCATTGATGAGGCTCAGCCTCCTCGTTATTCTGCGTGATGGTGGTCACCGGAGTTGTGAGATCATGCAGTGTATTTATTCGGGACAGTCTCGGTCAATTTACGTGGTGTGTATAAAAATTTAAATAGGTGTCGTATTCCTAATGGAGGCTCAGTGAAGTCTGGATGGGAGTTGAGAACTACTTCTCTTTACATGACCGCTCGTTCTGGTCGCATTTTCCTACAGGCACAGCCACATCCGTCAAGGAATCAAAGATAAACTATAACCGCATTCTCGCTTATCTTTTGCCATTCTTGTCTTGAATACTTGCTTACAGCATCCATAGCCCCTGCATAAGTAACCAACCTTCCTGACGTGACAGCTGATGGCTACCCGGGAACCGAGAGAGAACAAGTTTGATGTGGTTTCGAGGGTGAGTTTTCCAAGTTACCTTGGTTCATTTGATGTCCATCCTCAGTCGCCCAGTCGTCATCGACGATACAGACGAACGGATAAAGTATGAAGGATTGAATTGGACTTATGACTTCAGCGGGAACTTGGACAGGGTTGGGACGTATGGTGCAACTTACAACCACACACTACATGGGACACTAGCCAACAATAGCCTGGTTTTTCCCTTTCAAGGTGAGCTTAGCTTCTTTGTCGTTGAATCTTGATAACTGAAAGATGTGGTGCGTATGTATAGGGAGCGCTGTCAAGGTATTTGGGACCACCGACTTGACAGCAACATACAACAATACAGATGTGTCAAACCCCGAGCTCGTTCCGCCATGGCAATGCTTCATTGACGGTACCGGCATTGGCTATTCTCCGTTATCGACTTACGAGGAGAACAATTGGATCCTTTGCGAGAATGATTTCCTGTCCGACGGTCCCCACGAACTTACGCTAAATATCAGCATGAGACCGGGAACGAACTTTTGGATCGATTATATTGAGTACACTTCTTCCGTGAATGTTACCGATGGCTCCGTCGTGGTGGTCCAAAATACCGACCCCGCTATTTCGTACGATTCAACATGGCAAGCAGTAGATAAAATAGCGAACATGACGACGACTGAGGGAGGAAAAATGACCTTGAACTTCACCGGTGCGTAAACCTGATCTTGTATCTCTCTTCACGACTTTCTTTTGATACGTTTTTAGGTACACAGGTCACCTGGATGGGTTATGTACCGACTGAATACCCTGGAAACGCGAGCTCTGCCTCTTATTCCATCGACAATGGTCCACCGACGTCATTTGACTTGGTCGGCCATCCACCAAGCCAAGGGTCGTTGCTTCTCAATCAAATCTTCTTCACAACTCCAGAACTAGCTCCTGGATTACATAGCATGGTGGTCACATACAATGGTAATTCGGAAGTCACGCCCCTTACCCTCGAGTACCTCTACCTCACCACATCGATATCCTCGGAAAGCCCCTCTTCGACTTCTCCTTCATCATCTACAAACGGCCATCATACTCCAATTGGAGCCATTGTCGGTGGCGTCGTCGGTGGTATTGCAGCCATTTCCATTGCTATGCTTGCCGTCATCTTCTGGCGAAGAAGACGAACGTCGAGGACATCAGACAACGCTACTCCTGGACATCCAAATTACGCGACAATCTCTCAGACCCCCATCCAACCGTTCCAGTCATCATCCCCTGGTCATCCTGCCTCCGAATCATTTGCACACACCCACAGCGACGCCCAAATAACTCCCAACGGGTCATCGGCAACTGCGAGCCCGTCTGGGGGCGGCGCGTATATTTCTGGAGCGCAGGCTCAAGCTGGAGACGTTAAAAGGATGAAAGTTGCACCGTCGCGACGAAACGGTAATCATCTTGACGAAGCTCAGCCTCCTCGATATTCTGAATGATGTTTGTAACCTGGATCTTATAAAGTATTATATATTTATCGGGACGATCATTATACGTGTAGTATGTATGTACATTTTAAGTGTGCAACTGTTAATAGTTAGGTGACTTGAAGTTGGAGACCTGAATTTCGTACATAAATAAAGACGCGACAATATTTTCCCACGACCACTTATCCCCCCTCCACGTTAATCTCGACAGCGTGCTCGTCATCGCTCACGATGGCTTCGTCGGATCCCTCATGCTACACTATCGTTATCGAGCCCAGCGCAGAATATCCGTCTACCGCTGAGCTTCGCTCCGGGCTGGAGAAGGGCTCGGACGAAGTCAAATTGGACACGTTGCGCAAAATTGTGATTTCTACAATCAATGGGAACCCTCAGGTGGGCTTTCTACAGTTATTTTTGCGTGTAATAATGTCCAATGAACTCTGTTGCGATGAATAGCCAACGCTGATGATGCCGATCATCCAATACGTCTTGCCTTCGCGTAACAAGCAGCTGAAGAAGCTGCTACATTTCTATTGGGAGGTGTGCCCAAAATATGACGAGAATGGGAAGCTTAAGCAGGAGATGATCCTAGTTGTGTATGTTCTTTCCAGTGTCTCCGTGTTTTGTAAACTGACTGAGGGCGTGACTTGAAAGTAATGCCATCCGGAATGACCTGGTAAGGTACAACCTCCTACTTTTGAACTAATCTAACGAGTTACATCCATTAGCAACATCCTAACGAATATATTCGCGGTGCTACTCTGCGTTTCCTGCAGAAAATCGCAAAAGACGCCGAACTTCTTGAGCCTCTGGTCCCGACGTGTCGATCATGCCTTGAGCACCGACATTCGTATGTCCGGAAAAACGCCGTCTTTGCCATATTTTCTATCTACCGCGAATTCGAACACCTCATCCCAGACGCGCCAGAGCTGATGTATACGTTCCTCATCGCTGAATCTGACTCGACATGCAAGCGCAACGCATTCGTCTTCCTCGCCCAGTGCGCCATGCCTAAAGCAGTGGAATATATCCTCAGCATCTACGATACGATACCGTCGCTGGACGAATCACTACAGATGAGCATCATTGAGGTCATTCGGTTGGATTGCAAGAGTGACTCGGCACATAGGGTACGTCACTAGGTCTGGTTTTGAAATGCTTCTACTTATTCATCGCCGTTTTTGTATAGTCACGATACATTCGGTGCATCTTTGAGTTGCTTGAAACCTCCTCCCACGCCGTGAAATATGAGGCAGCAACTACCTTGACGACATTGACTCAAAACGCCGCTGCCATCAAAGGTATGGAACCGTTCTATCCTTCAAACCTTCAAACTATTCATGTTCTTGTAGCTGCTGCTTCGTGCTTTATCAACCTGGTCATCAAGGAATCGGACAACAACGTGAAGCTGATTGTGCTGGACCGCCTTGATAGCCTCCGTTCTAAACATGGTCACCTCCTGGATAGCCTTATCATGGATGTCCTCCAAATTTTGTCAAGGTAACCTAACCTCCCCCTTGAGGCATGCCAAAACACTAATTGATGTTATCAGTGCTGACATGGAGGTCCGCCGGAAGGCAATCGCAATTGTGCTGAGCATGACGTCGAGCCGGAATGTGGAGGAAGTTGTTTTGTTCTTCAAAAAACAGCTGCAAAAGACTCAGGAGGCGGACTTTGAGAAGGCATGTCGCATGTACCCTCGCATTAGCACTGAGTCTAACCAAACTTTCAAATTTCTAGGCCCCTGAGTATCGACAACTATTGATCCAGTCTATCCATGTCACTGCTATCAAGTTCTCTGAAGTTGCGGCCAGCGTCGTTCACGCTTTGATGGACTTCCTCGGTGACTCTAACAACCCCTCCGCGCTTGATGTCGTCTCCTTCGTTAGGTACGTGCCATTATTTTGCTCGAAATGTGAAGCACTAGCTGACAAGCACTCCAGGGAAGTCGTCGAGAAGTTCCCCCACCTCCGAGCAACGATTACAGAGAAACTCATCAATACCCTTCCTGAAATAAAATCTGGCAAAGTCTTCCGCGGAATTCTATGGATTCTGGGTGAATACGTCGAGACCATACCCGACATTCAGAGCACCATGCGCGAGGTCCGTGGGGTTCTCGGCGAGATCCCGATTGTCGCATCCGAGCAACGGCTGCTTGATGCTGAGGAGGGCGTCGGCGAGGAGGGCGAAGACAAAGAGAAGGAGAAAGAGAAGGCGGCTACCCGCCCGCGGGTGTTGGCAGACGGGACATATGCGACTGAGACGGCATACACGAGCTCAACCGCTGCACGACTCGAGGCAGTCAAGTCTGCGTCGAAGCCACCGTTGAGGACGTTGCTCCTTGGTGGAGACTTCTTCACTGGTGCAGTGCTGGCTGCCGCACTTACGAAGTTGGTCCTGCGGTTCGCTGAAAAGTCGCAGGATGTTGCTTCATTGAACACGCTACGGGCAGAGGTGCGAATTTCGTCAAATAATAGTGCGGTGTGTATTGAACCTTCCGCAGGCGATGCTGATTATGGTCTCCATCATCCGAGCTGGACACTCGAAGTTCGTCACGGTTCAGATCGACGAAGACTCCAACGAGCGCATTATGAACTGCATTCAAACTCTGAGCGAGCTCGAGACGCAGCCTGCTGTTCAGGAGATCTTTTTGCACGACACGAAAGCTGCTTATTCAAAGATGCTTGGTGCTCAGGAGGTTTGTTTTTTCTCCACTTCTCCGTCGTTCCGTTTAAAAACTCGAGGGGGATTTTTTCTAGAAACTTGCAGCCGAAAAGAAGGAAGCTGAGACGACGAAGGCTGACATCGTCCAGGTGGACGATCTCCTGTCTTTCCGTCAATTCACGAAGAAGACAGCCGATGATGCTATTGACGTATGTGGCCCACCTTTTGGTTTCAGGTTCCAGCTAACGGCATGTTGGCTGATATCAGTACGACGAGGATCTTGGCCGTGCAACTGGTGCTGGGGAGCAACAAGAAGACTTCATGTCCAATCTCAGTCGCATTTCTCAGCTCACTGGTAGGGTCAACTTAATTTCGGAGCTTGACTGGTATTTAACTCATCCTCCCTTTTAGGCTTCTCAGATCCTATATACGCCGAAGCCTACGTCAAGACGCATGGTTTCGATATTCTCCTCGGCACGTTTTTTCACTATCAATTAGGGCCCCTTGTCTGACCTCTTGTCTGTTATTGTAGATGTTCTCCTTGTCAACCAGACCGCCAACACTCTGCAGAACCTATGCCTGGACTTTGCGACCCTGGGTGATCTCAAGATCGTCGAGCGGCCGTCTGTCTTCACCATTGGCCCTCATGGCTTCCAGAGCATCAAGGCGACAATTAAGGTGTCCTCAACGGAGACCGGTGTCATCTTCGGAAGTATACTCTGGGAGGGCTCCGACTTGTCTGAAGCTTGCGTCATCTTGAACGATATCCACATTGATATCATGGACTACATCAAGCCAGCGTACTGTAACGAGGCGCAGGTATATTTCATCCTCCATACTGGCCCATATGTATTCTCATTAATTTGGCTTGTAGTTCCGGAGCATGTGGACCGAATTCGAATGGGAGAATAGGGTCAATGTCCAGAACCCCATGTCGTATGTCTCTCAAAAATTGGTACCATGTTTGTTAACTTACAGTCGTTTGCAGTGACCCTCGAGAATACCTCAAGCACGTTATGCAGGCTACCAATATGTCGTGCCTCACACCAGAAGGTGCCACGTCGGGTGACTGTGACTTCCTCTCCGCCAACATGTATGCCCGTAGTCTATTCGGTCAGTCCTCGCACGTTACCAACGCACCTGTGTTAAATTTGCTGATATTTCCCGTACAGGTGAGGATGCGTTGGCGAATCTTAGCATTGAGCGGACGGAGGCAGGCGGCGTTACGGGCCATGTGCGTATTCGTAGCAAGACGCAAGGCATCGCGTTGTCCTTGGGTGACAGGATCACAATGGGTATGTGATTACTGCTGGCATTGGCTGACTTGAATTTTTAACCTGACTTGTATTGTCGCAGCACAAAAAGATAGAAAACCTGTCACTGTATAATTCTCATTGTTTGTTTCATTTTATTGTTGTGGGTAGACAATAATGCATGGTATACCTTGAACGCGAACGGTCTCGTTAAGGCTGGGGAGGCGTTTCGTCATGCTAAAGTACAACACTTACGGCCAGCAGTGTGGCGGATCTGCAATCCTACATAGTACTTATTCCATGCAAGAGGTCCTGATTACAAGGGGCTTTGTTGCAAGACGTGCTCGAGTTCTTTGTCCTAAATATCGTCCGACTGCCTTATGACTGGTTATGAATCTCACACTGAGGATTCCAGAATAACACCCATAAGGCATGTTGAGCCTGTCAGCTGTCCTGTCCCAATAAGACCTTTATCGGGTCATTAGGTTCGACGGCTGGGGATGTGACCAAAATGAGACCTGCTGGACGCCAGCAAGTCTTTTGCTTCTCAAAGAAGCGCATAACACCCCCAGGTCACGTCGCAACGCCCAGTGTAGCCCTCTATTCCAAACAGAGTGCATGAGCATGTTTCGAACCTGAAGCACAGAAATGACCGATGTACTGACCAATTGTATGTATGTTTGGCGTTCGGTCGGGGGTAACGCACGGATCTGTTCTGGCGTCATGGTAATCACACGCATAATCAGCGCCTGTAAAAGCCCCATGAGCAAACTATTGCTTTGACGACGACAGAGATCAACTTGCCCTTTGTTCTTCAGGTATAGCAGCGAGGGTATCCGGGATCCCAGGAGGAGTCGGGTGTGCAACAGGCGCAGGCGCAGGAGGCGGGGCGCCGTACCCAGGATATCCATACTGCGGTTGGGGCTGGCTGTACCCGTACGCAGGGTTCACAGGTGGTTGTTGGGACACTGGTTGTCCGTACGGCGGCTGGGTGGGTGGCGCCTGGCCGTTTGAATAAGGATATGCCTGAGGTGGCGTTGAGGTGCGATATTGTTGAGCTTGTGGATACATGTGTGGTGGTAGACCTGGGACTGGAGTCGAAGAGACGGATGGATGTGAGCTTGGAGGGAGACTGGGTGTTGGTGTTGGTACAGATGTAGGAACTGTATTTGTTTTATTGCCTGATCCGTAGTCTGCGAGTGTTTTCTAAACAATGGGTGTAAGTTTGTTTGAATGATGATAGAGTTGTAAACTTACCTGGAAGACTTCAAAGTTAACAGCGTTCATCTTCACCATGAGTGTCATTAGAGCATAGGCAATCTGAGGTTGGCCATTTAGAATTGACCTAGCGGCGGCTGGAGTAGTTTTCTACAGGACGTTAAAGTTGGTTTGATAATTGTGGCGCTAGATGCATACCTTCAATTGGAGCAGTAGTTCTAGTAGTTGTTCAGCAGCAAAACTTTGGTTGGACATTTTGGTGTTGACTTGATTTAGGAACCAGGCAAAGTTCGAGCGAGGGATAAATATAGACAAATAACGCGTCGTGGCTTTATTACCTTCTCAATCAGTCCGCTCGTCAATGTGACACATACGAACGAGCACCTCGAATTTCCAGATGTTGTAAACCATTCAAAATCAAAGACTCTAGCAGTACGTTGGCTTTAGTAACATTGATTGGAGCGTACCGCATTCTATACATGTGCACAGTGGTCCGGATTGTCGACTCAAAGGAAATCAACACACAGAAACAGCGCCTGTCTTTGGAACTTGCACTTCCTGTTCCTCGAACGATGAAATTGAAAAGTTACACAACAAGTTGAAATTAAATTACGAAATAAAGTAAGCCTGGAGTACTAGTCTATCGAAATGAATTTGACTACAGAGTTAGCTAGATTGCGTCCGCGCTCATACAAATGCGCGTCAATCTCGCCGGTGGCATGCTGCAGCACATGCTGTCCCAAGTACTGTTCAAACTCTATCCATACAAAACCCATGTGTTCCAAAAGCGACACGTCTTCATCAAATACTTGATAACCCTCCCACACAGCTCGCGGATTCCAAAATAATTCTCTCAGGCCCGGCGAGTGTTCAATCATGATGACGGGAGCCCGAGTCTGTGCCAATGGAGAAAGTATGGCATCATGCTTTAAAGTAAAGAGGAGATGCACGATCCTGTGTATCAAAAGACCTTTTGTTTGGAATTCTTTGAGGGTGTCGATACCACGGTCTATAAACACGCGGACCACTTCCAGGAGAAAGGACGTCGATAGCATCTGGCCGACGGAGGTGCACACCACGTTATCTGGGTGATTGGGCATAATCCAATAGCACACATATTTCAGTGTGCGCTTCAATATCGAAATGAAGCCTCGTGATTGCGGATATTTTCGGTTTGCGGGATCGAACGCTTGCTCGAGAAATGCAAGTCGGGTGGTTGCTTCAATATCGCCTTGACTGAAATCGTGAACTCTGGCGAGGTAGTCCTCGTCGAACGCGGAAAGGTGCTCGAAAATGGCCATCGCGCGTACATCAGAGCAGCATTCCTTGAGTGCACACGCATGCCTAACATCGCATCCGGGCTGGCAATCGGCCACATCACGACATCCGCGACAGAAGACGCCCAGACACCTTGGATTTGGACAGCGCATGTGAAGGTTTACGCCGAGCTGTGGGTCGGCTCCCCATGTGCGGTGCTAGAGTCTTTTATTAGATTCAAATACTTGCTTGCAAAAGCACAACTCACAGCGGGAATGATTGTACAGCAAATTGGACAGGGAAAGTCTTCCACAATAAATCTCCTTAACAGGCTGTGGCGGAGCATGTTAGGGCTACCAACTATCGCGTGATCTGCAGGCTGAGCAGGTCCAAGAGCGTCTAAGACTGAACTTGCGTCTGAATCGACCGATGTTGACCGTTTCGGCGGTGCTAGTTTTCGTATGGTGGAAGAAGTTAGACGGCCTATACGACCCAGTCCACCTTTCGACGCGGGCTCTGGAGCTGCCACTGGTGGAGGAGCTGTAGGCTTTCGTGGCAGCGGCGGGGCAGCATACGGAGGAGGAGCAATTTCCTGACACAAGTCTCTCACGAGTGCATTGAACTCCTGCAGTATTCCTGGAACCTCGAAGTGGTTCGGATCTTCCAAAGCCTCCAGCGTCCTGGCACTGTGGAGTGTCTGTAGGGCTTGTCGAGCTCTCTCGATTTGCCAATCTGCGAACGCGCTTTTCTGGGTGTCGTTCAGCCGCCTTAAGTCTTGGAATTCGTTCATGCAGTTCATTATCGCACGTAGGAGAGGTTCTGCTTGAGGGAAGTGCGGGGTGATAAAGGAAAGGAGAACACGGAGAAATTGATTGCGTGTTGCGACCAGATAACTGTCTTCGATGGGGGCAGCCTTTGGTGCGGATGCTGGCTGCGCTGCCTGAGAGAAGTTGTGTGATTTACCACTGCGAAGCCCACCTTTTGATGAAGGTTCTGGAGCTGTCGATCTTGGAGGCAGTGGCGGCGGGGTAGGATGCGAAGTAGTTTCCGGACACAAGTCTTTCACGAGTGCATTGAATTCCTGCAATATTCGTGGAACATCAGGGTTGTTCAGAACTCCCAAAGCTTTCAGCGTCTCGACACTGGTGAGTGTCAAAAAGCTTTTCCTTGCTCTCCTGATTTGCCAATTTGTGAGCCTACGGTCCATATTGGTGTTAAGCAGCCGCTCTAGGTCCGGGAATTCGTTCAAGTTAATATGGTCTCTTATCGCACACAGGAAAGGTTCAAGTTCCACGCCGGGAAAGTGCCGGTTGAAAAACAGAATGAGGTGCTCGACAAACATTGTTTGAGCCTGTCCTAATGGGATAGTGCTGGGGGGATTTGGTGGATCTGTTAGCCAAGAGGAGTTGAAATATTCCCCACTGCTCGGTGCGGGTTCGGAAGCCGCGACTGGTGGAGCCGTATGCTTTCGCGGTAGCGGAGAGGTAGCAGGTGGAGGAGTATCCCGACATAAGTCTGTCAAGAGTTCACTGAACTCTTGCAGTATTCCTGGAGCCTCGGAGTGGTTCGGGCCTTCCATAACTTGCAGCGTCCCAGGAGTGACGAGTGTCTCTAATGTTCTCCTCATTCTCTCGATTTGCCAATCTGCGAGCACGAGCTCCTGTCTACGACGTAACTCCGCTACCTTGTCTTCGAATGCCTTGAATTCCGAGTCGGACATGCGGTTCATTATCGCACGTAGGAGGAGTTGGAGGAATTGATTATACTCGCGCGTATCTAACTTTTTAGGAATGTGACGGATGATATAGAAACGGAGAACGCTGAGACACTGATTGTGTTTGTGACGCAGATATATGTCTTCGACGGGGGCAGCATTTGGAGCAGGAGGGTAGGGTCCAACGGCAGCCATTGTGGACTCTCGGAAGAAATGATTCGGAGTGTGGCCAAAGGCGCTGCATATTATACGCGTTCGGGTACCGTAGTATGGCGAACGAATTGTTTCCAGAAATTATTGTTGTCGGATATGGTTTAGGGAGGGACCTACTCACCTTAAACAATATGCAGATAAAATAAGGCGCTATTGTACTCGGCAGAGTTAGAACAAGAGTCTTTTATTCATCAAACACAGAGATAAGATCGATAAGATATGTGAGCCGATCGTCTATTAAGACTACATTGAAATATGCATCATCTTTAACTGGACAAACGATTTGATGGAATTAATAGTCCTGGATAGGAGATCTACTAATCGTAGGTTGAACTGAGGCTTGAAGAGTATTTTATATAAGTAAATGAATTTTTGGGTTGATCAGTGCTTGGTGAGCGAATGAGAAAAAGGTTAAGGGAGCATCGCAAGAAAAAAATGTGCGAGGGCCAAAAATATTCTCGCGTTTGGCTCGTTGGAGATATGACTAGACCATGAAAACAAGTCGTTATTCTCCCATTACCTTATACAAACTCTTGCACTCCGCGCATAAGGCGATTTACGGTCGTTCAGGGCCACGCCCTGCCTTCTTTCCAAAGTGAGTAGATTGGCAGTAGTAGAGACCAACTTCGCACTGCTCATGCCTTTCTTGCACTCTGGCGGTGATGTGCATAAGATAAGCCACGAGCACCTTGATCATGGTAGTCGGACACAGTGTTGTTGCAAAATTCATTCAAAAGGCCGATCGCTTGAACTGTTGGGCAGCATTGCAAGGTGTGGCAGCCTGGATCAAGTTTAGATCCCCTTGCACAGTCCAGGATGGACAAGCAGATGCGACAGTAAACAGTGTTGCATTTGTGGCAAATAAGACGTAGAAGAGGTAGTGAGCCGCTATGTCCTCGATTTCGATGCTAGTGGCAGTATATCAGGGGGGTGGGTGGGTAGTTATTGGTATGGAAAGTCGGAAAACCTATCATCGGAATAGTCTTGACAATTTGGACACGTCCCGGCTTTTGTTATGAAATCACCAAAAGGAGCCGCTCCAAGGCTGTATATCATTGCACGAGTCGAAGGGTCGTAGTCCGAGGGGGGTGAAAGTTCATATTTCTGCTTACACGTGACGAAAAAGCATGAACCGCAGAAACTTAAAGGATGTTCGCGGCTGCTGGGGCGTAGCAAGGAAATTATGCATCATGGACGAGGCTTATTATAAAATCAGCTGATCGGAAAAAATCATGAGTGTATGACAAATAATACCTCAATGATACATGCATGTAATATAGAGAACAAACACAACGGCGGAATGTACCATCAAATGCCGTAGAGAGGAACAAAGGAAAAGCCTTTGATATCAAAGTCAACTCCTTTTGATAGAATTTCAAACTGTTGCATCGACATCACGCACCCACATTGATATACAACCTTATACAACGGAATCATTTAGGACCTCACATTTCCGAGAATCAGACAGCTAGGGACGTGTTGAGACGCTCGAACCCTTGACGGACATTGGTATCGACTTTAGCGAGTGATTTATCCTCCCGCTGACGGCCTAGCGTGAGGGCATGAGCTCTGTGGAGGATGTAGGCCATACGGAAAATACTGGCTTTGTATTTTTGGCGCCTAAGGCCTGTCCAGTGAAGCCTGCCACGGCGCCACAGCGCTTGAACGAACCATACAGGCACGATTTCTTCTGTAAAATTTCCAGTAGCAGCGGGTGGGTGAATTTATCATATCAAACGTGCCGGGAAGCGAGGGGGGTTACCGGGGAGAAAAAATAGTTGCCGAAATCCGACCGTGCACGCAGTCGCGGTCGGGTAAGCAGACTAAGCAATTGGCGAGAGCTACCTGGCGTCAAAGAATGAGCACCGTGAGTCAAGGCGTTCGAAGTACCATTCTTTCGATGTCCTCGTTAAATTGTCTCTGTCGAGAGAGGGGATTTGTGAAATGATCTGTGATATAAGTGATATAAAGATGGGAAAATTGGAGGCAGAAAGCAAGGGCGCAGGCATGTCAACCAGAAAGAAAGGTACTAATCTTAGATAAAGCAACAAACAGGTCCATGGACGTTCTAGATTTGAGACCACACGGTGGAAATCCAACTGCGCCTTTTTGGGGTGCTACGTGAGGACCTGAAAAGGCACTCTGCAGCACTTTAAGATCATGAATTACCCCGTTTGAGACCCTCCAAGACGATGCCGTGGTGCAACCCCCATTCAAGGTTCTTGGGGGTCAACGACAAGCGGCTCCAGGAGTCAGATGACGACCATGTGTGGCGGGAAAGAGTGGGTGGGCGTAAAGTAGCCACATAATGGTACCTTGAGGAGAACATTCAGAAAATATATGAAATATCTGCAATGAGTGGGCTGCATTTGGCAGGCGCGGTAATTAATTTGCGGTCCGCTGCTTGAGAATTAGTCAACAGAGTCTCCGCTAGCACCCCGGAGCATTGTCTTGATAGGCCATACTGATAGAAGAAGACCAATAAATCGTGTCAGCGAAGCGTAGGGAGCAGATGAAAGCTACGTACATGAGGCAAGGGACTCCACCGAGTCCGCAATAGTAAGCACGGGAACAATCCGAAGTGGATTATTTGCCCATCAGGCTGCGAGTCCATCTGATTCCACATCGTCCTGTACTATCGGACACGACCTTGAGGGGATCATACATCGCGCCCCTCAGACAAGACTTTCACACCAACGAGTGTCAGAGTATTCAGAACAACTGTAGGCAAACTGTAGGTTCACTGTAAGCCGATCCTTACGCGTCTCTGACAAGCTTTGATAGGCATAATTCATGGCATCGTACCCCTTGATCGTTGCACAATATGATCTCAAAGGTCATCCGCGTCGCAAAGAGCACTGGAGTCTCGTGGCGCTACAAGATGCAAACAATGCATTCGAATTCGAGCTCGCAGGTAGTTGGAGCAACTACCAGTACATGTCCGTGCACACGACTAGATTCGGACGCAACCAGACCTTGCGTGGCGGGTGCCAAGTTGGTTCGATACCCGTTGAGAAAATTTCGTGGTTGAAGACTAGGCTTAAAGATGTCGCGATTGTCTTTAGCGACATTAATTTCGATGCCCAAAACTGGGTTCTGAATGCGCTGAAGATGATGGAGGCAGACGGCATTTCGATTTCGCTAACGAACGAAAAAGCTATCAGAAAAGAGATGGTTTTGGAGAGAGAGAGATGGGACTCAGGAGACAATACCGTAGAGGACCGCTTGTTTGAAAAATAAGAGTTCGAAACCGGGGAAGAGGGCCCGTACACAAAGGGTTTAAAACATTGAATCCGACTCACAATTTGGACCAAACGTGAGAAAAAAAACAACAAATATGTAAGTGTCAAAACATGCACAGCCCGCAACTCATTCCTCAACCATCAACAGCCTGCCAACAGCGCAGCAAACGACGAACAGATTGTATTCGACACTGTACTCGACGACCAGCAACACTAAAATGGAAGACGGTACGTTTCCAGCCACGGCCACCGCCTGTTGTATTCGACAACTTCAGTACAATATCAACTACAATACCAGCGCCCAGCCTTCACTTCGATCCTTTTTCAACTGTTGGCTCAAGGCCGACATGCAGTCGATGCAGTATTATATGTAGCGCCTACTTATGCGCCCAAAGACCTCCTATTTTCGATTCGGACCCTACGTCAATTTTTCGCACCATTGTTTCGACAAAATAGTTGATGGACCTCCTCCTCACCCAATTCACACCGTTTCCACGACCTAATACACCTCCTCGTCCTCAGCATGGCAATCCAATCAAGATATTGCCCCCACCAGCGGCGGAATCAGCATTCCAACCCATGACGCCGGTCTGGGCAATGGTAGCGCAATGGTCACTGACGAGCAAGGCTGGAACTCCAATGGAGGCAGCGGAGGCCGATCTCCTCGCCGCGATGACGGTGCTGACAGGCCGAGACGCTCTAGTAGGAGCAGGAGCCCCGGTGCTCCCCGCGACGGTGAACGGGGGTAAGCAATATTTTGTTATTTTACTCCGTTCATTCATTAATTTCTCCACCTAGTCACAACCCCGGAAACAACCTCCACGTCTCGGGCCTCAGTCACAAAATTGATACCCGTTCGCTGGAGGCCGCTTTTGCCAAGATCGGCCGAGTATGTCATCATTTACACTTTCAGAACAATCTATTTGCTGACATACGCCTCAGGTCAAGAAGGCTTCTGTCATGTATGACCCGCACACGCGCGAGTCCCGAGGCTTTGGCTTTGTCACAATGGAAACCTCAGAGGAGGCAGATGCGGCCGTCACTGCGCTGAACGCAACCGACCTCATGGGAAAGACCTTGAATGTAGAAAAAGTGAGCTAATCATTCTTGCATAAATGTCACTCTTCTCACATGTTCCGTAGGCTCGTCGCGGCCGCGCAAGGACTCCCACCCCGGGCCGTTACTATGGTCCCCCCAAGCGGAATGACTGTGAGATTCCTTCCTCCTGAAATCAATCGTTGAACTAATACATTCAGCTGGACCAGTCGAACGGCCTTATGATCCTCGCCCGTACGACAGCCGTTACTCCCGCGACTACGATGATCGTGGTGGACGTGGCGGAGGACGAGGACGTTACGACGACCGTAGGGACTATGACCGAGGTGATCGAGGAGGATACCGTGACTATGACCGAGGTGATAGGGATCGCGACCGCGGCTATGGACGTGACTATGACCGCGGCGACAGAGGTGGTCGCGGTGGATACGATGACAGGAGGCATTGAGCACCTGAATTGGTAGTGAAGCTTGCTGTCGTGAGCGCTAAAGTGTTTTTCTCTCTCTCTAATATCTATGTTGCTGTGTATAATGTTTATTGTTTTCATTTGAGAGCACTTTCAGTGGCGGGGCAACAACCTTATAAGTAATGATACTTTTGACGGGGGAGTCACCGTAAATCTTAATGACTATCTATGGAAAATCGTTTCGCTCTCTCAAGAAACTGAACCAGTTCTAGTATGGCTTATCATGGAAACAGGAAACATATTTTCGAGTTTAAAGTCTTAGGTCTACTTTACTGACAAAAAGTACTTTAAATTGTGTACCCAGCCTCGGCAAGTCCCGATTGATATCTGCATCAGCGCATCGAATTGCAAAACATCTTCTGATTCTGACACTGACACTGATTTGACAGTCACCACGCTAATGGCTTTTCAAGACATACTGTACATAATCACCACTGCCACCATCACTTCATATAACTTCCAGATCAAGGACCTTTCCTCAGTCATCGAGTGTTATGAACTCAATGGATAACCAGGAACAACTACTACCACTTGCCGACTTGGACACAGCCCAATGGTCAGGACTCTATGGTCAGAAGACCCGAGAGTCGCGTCGAAGGGCCCAGGATTGTAAGTTTATCTTCGTCTAGGTGGTTGTTAGCTCGACAATGACTTGTCAGTAAATTACTTATCAATTTATACCTCGAACCGGTTGAGGAAAGAGGCAAAGACATGCAGAGGACAGATGCAAGAATCAGACGTCGTCAAGTTCCTTAATGACCGTCCCGACATTTTCTTTGAAGTAGTAGCTTTTGGTTGCGACCTTGCTTTCTTTTCTGAATTCTCTTTAGGTCTTTGGGCATCTACATCCTTTGGATTTATACAGCATGTCTCGGGTTTCCAAGCATTTCAGAGCTCTTGTCACTTCTCCTGGTTCGAGGTATTTGTGGGATCTCGCTTACAAGCGACATCCGCCAACACCTGCATGCCCTCCTGATATGGACCCTTTGAGGTGGGCGAACTTGCTCTTTGGACCACATAAGTGTCAGGTATAAGGCTTTAACAAATTTCAAAGGATTCTTGCAAGTTAATACCATGCAATTTGGCAGGATTGTACCGACCTTGAAAGTAGTCCAAATATGCTTTTCAGACGTAGACTCTGCAGGGACTGTATCTTTGATAAGTCAGTCGCCGGTCTTTGTTATGCCTATTATGCCTTAAGGGTAATCTATTGTAGGTCCAACGAAGTTTTACATGGTGGTGGTTCAGTGGCAGACTCTGTTGCACATATGCGGCTTCAAGGTACGCGGTAGCTTGTGTCTGGTAATCGCTTCTGCTAAATCTCTTCACAGGCGCCGAAGCATTTTTCAACCCTCAGAAATATGAGGATGTTCAAGTGTTGGCGGATGAGCTGGGATCTTGTGAACATGATACCAGATTCCCGAGTGGCACAGCAGGTCCACGTCTACAGCAACTCAAGACGGATCCGGCTACCATGCATATCGTTTCATCCGTCTATTCCGTGGGTGTCTTGTTCATATTTTGTCTTATGCACCACTGAACATTACTTAGGGGTCCAAGGAATATTGGGAATGGCGCGGTGAGATCGAAGACCGACTTCAAGAAGAAAGAATTCGCAAAGAGCAGGCTGTCATTCGACTGTGAGGGCTTTGATTCGTGAAGTCAGCTACAGCCTAAAGCAGAATCTTCACAGAATGTCGAAGCTCTTTGTAAAGATTGGACGCTCGCGACTTTCGGTTCAAGCATTCTTCTGCCGGGTACAAACCAAATATCCGATGTTCCAAAATCTACCAAACTTAGAAAACGAAACTCTGAAGGTCCTCACGCGCTATATATGCCACAGTAAGGCCACATGTAGTTTGTTAAACCAAACAGTGTCACTGACTGATATTGCGCAGACTTATCAATGCTCCTTGAAAAATTTGATTCCCTTTCTCAGTGGATGGACGGCATCTACGCGGCGCATGCACGGAGAACAACGCCTCCTGGGCGCTATGATGATATCCTGAGTATCTGGGAAAATTATCTCAAGTCAATTGGCGGGCGGGCTTCACCTTTCACTGGTTCGGAAATGATCCTCAATGAACCCTTTTTAACGATGGTGAACGCAGTATCCACCTCTCCCATCGACGAAGTAAAGGTCCACACGGTGCTTGGTGCTTTTGCAGATCGCCATGTACCGACTACGTTGGAGGAGCTGTTTCAAAGGGCGTCGATCCTTAATACAGAGGGCCTCATCGCAGCTCCACATAGCTATAGCATCAATTCCGCGGTTTCAGTCTACTCCTGCGCTTGCGAGAGAGGAAAGTGCATCATTGGCTGGAACATGGTTCTTTTGCACCAGTACGACGAGGAATGCTCTGAATGCCTGTTCGAAGACCAACCTTTCCGTGTAAGCGACATAGGATGCAACACGGCTTTGAGCCTTCTGGAAATGCTCGATCTAGACCCTCGTGTAACATTGGCAGAACATATGGACCATGTCGATCCATACTTCGTGTGCTTGAACTGTTCGGTGGACTCGGATGGAAAACGGCCGACTCTTTCGTGGCGCGAATGTGTACGTTGTCTTCTCTAGATTTGAAACACTTGACTGATGTTATGGATAGATACTGCATTGGATCGATGCCAGTGATGATACGACGCACTCGAACATTGCCTGGGAGAGTGTTTCATATGAAGGGATCTATTCACTGCTAGACGATATATAAATTGACCAGTGCTGTGGAAGGAATGAGCGATGGGTGGAGAAGGAAGGTGTGGTTTTGTTGCGGGCATAAAAAGGGGAGCGCAGGATTTGATGATGGGCGCCGTCGTGCAGATTCCACACTAGTCCTCTCTCGACCTCAGCCCTCCCGATGCTCACCAAACTACCTCTTGACCTCTTCCCAGCGTTCCATATATTCTGAAACCTTTGGCCAGTCGAAACTAGAATATATTCTTAGTTCGCGGCCTTGGCCGTGCATAGGTATACCAAGCGCTTAATGTCCAAAGGTTCCTTCCTTCAAGTCTCGTGTGTCTCGTGCACGGTGTTCCGTTCTCTGTCTCCTGTGTCCTATTGTTTCGTCACCTCTCCTTTCGTCTCATTTTCTCTCCCGACGACTCGCTGATTCACGATCTTGGAACGATCTGTCACGTCAGGCATTTTCGATGACAAACTCTCCTTTTCACTACCTATGCCCTCGACGGTGCTTTACGGCTATTCTAGCCCCGCTCCGGCGAGGGTCCCCTTCTCCCACTTCACTCGTATCACCAGTGCCTAGGGCCTGAGAAGTCGAGCTTCTCTCCTTCATATGTTTTGAGCGTAGACTTGTGCGAGGATCGGGTGGACAATCTTGTTACGCAAACAGTGATCGTGGGATGCTGTCAGAGAGTCAGAGTCAGACAGATTGGGCTAATTCACAGCATGACTTCTGGTTGCGCAGTTCTCATATGGACGGTGTGTTCTCAACGTTTGTTCTTTGAGAGCTCAGGATCTAGCCGATATAAAGTTGCGCATTACTAGTACAGAACCTGCGTAACGTGAATATCAATGAGGCCTTTGTATGGTCATCTTGAGTACTCACAAACAGGAGTATAAAAGGTCATCAGTGATCGTTGCAACACCATAGTCCTTTATTCATATGATACAGACCCGTCGATTAAGTAGAGGACACCATTCAAGCCCTAGTGTGGGCGTGGGTCAAAACGTTAAAAAGAGCTGGAACTGGCAGCGTACCTCCTTCATTTCGATGATTCTGACTCCATTCTCTAGCGTAACGCGGCTCCATTGAGCTCCTTTGCTGTCGCTCTTGCCGATGGGTGTGAAACTGATGGATTTGCCCTTCAGTAGAGTAGGATGCTCTTGTGTATCAAGAGATATAGGAAATTCCTGCCTCAAAATATGGGATTGAAAAGAGACCGTTGAACAGTACAGGTGCGACTGACAGGTACAATATGCGCAGACACCCAATTTTCCACGTTTTTCTTTGATCGGTTGTCATATTCCTGTTCGCTTATTGTGATTCCATCGTCCAAAGGTGCAGAAGGTCCTTGGTGACTTGAGACAAACTAATGTTAATGTCTGCGTTCTATTATGATATATAGATGACGGTTACTCACGGCTTTCGCGCTAGAGCCATTACTGCTTTGTTCGTCGGTACGAACACTGCTATCTTGGCTCTATGGTCCTCAAAAGTCGCACTAAGCTCCAATTCGCGAGCATAAGAGTAGAATATTGAAGCAGAGGGTTCTATTGTCAAGAGGTCCGCCAATGTAGGCTTAGAATGAATCAGGGGCGCCTCGTCGATCACTGAGGGATTAGACATGGGTATTTGCTCTTCTTGAGAGGCAAAGGAAAGCAAAGGAAGGTAAAGAAGGGCAAGAAGTTGGAAACGCATGTCTGAAAGCGAAATTTCGAAGGGTGCCGGATGAGGTTCGTTGTTCAAAGCTTCCCCGACACAGCCACAGACTGGTCCTCAACCACCAACTCCGACCTCGAACTTGCGATATACGTCTTCAAAAGCGTCAGATTGACCTGAACTCATGTTTCTGGATAAATTGTTATCGAAATTAACGCCTGGAAAATTTCCAGCTCCAGGAGGTGCCCAGATGAGCATTGCCGACATGGTGGTAAGTACTCATCTAATCTGTAGGCGAGATATGGCAGTTTACAAACTGAATATTTAGGCAAAAGCATCGAAATACAGCTACAGGTTCGATGACTCGATGGATCTCTCAGATCTCGACTGCGCTCTTGAATACACCAAGGCGGTGGTCGAAGCGGCAGAGTCAATCAACCACCCTTCGCTGGCCTCCTATCTTCAATCCCTGTCTCTATTTTACCACCACCGCTTCCTCTTAGCCGGAGACCAGTCGGCCTTGAATGCATCCTTGCAGTATATCAAAGCATCCGTTGAGGGAGCACCTGCTGGTGACCCTTCGTTGCCCGAGCGCCATGGCATTTTAGCCAGAGCGTACTCGCTGATGTTTCGGGAGTTTGATGACCTGCGGGCTCTCGAACTCGCACTGGAACAGTATCATCTCGCGGTTGACACTACGCCAGCTGACGATGCCGCCGCTATACTCGACCGTAAGAACGATCTGTCTGTGGCGTACAGCGACAGATTTGCACGCCTCCGTGAGAGAGGTGATCTCGACAAAGCTCTTGAGTATGATTTGTCCATTGTTGCTACAGTTTCCAGCAACAATCCTGAGCTACCTCGGTACCAGCAGGCTCTGGCCGCTTCCTATTCTGCATACTTTGATACATACGAGACGCTTGACGCCCTTGAGTCTGCCATTCACTGGAGTAGGCTCGCCGTCGAGAATACTCCTGCTGATGACACAGAAATGCCTTTCAGACAGGAAAGTCTGTCTGTTGTCCTCACTCGTCACTTCAATATCTTTGGAGATATGGATATCATTTTGTCTGCTATTGCCTGTGCCAAATTGGCACTTGATACTACTCCAGTAGGCAGTCCCGCGCATGCACATCGCCAAATTGTTCTGGCTCTGGCCTATTCTAATTTGTACCGGAGGTCTGGTAGCCTCATGGATCTTGAAAAGGCTATTGAGCTTGAGAGATCTGCTTCGGAAGTGACACCTGCAGAGCACCCCAAGTATCCCTCACGCCTGTTCAACCTTGCAATTTCTCTGACTGCGAGGTATCGGAGACTTGAAGATATACAAGATCTTGAATCAGCTCTTAAGTATAATATGGTTGCACTACAGAAGGTCCCTATGGACCATTCTGAACTTTCCCAGTTCAAACGAACTTTGGCCTTGTCATACATGGAGAGGTTCAAACATCTGAAAGATACAGCAGATATTGATTATGCCATGTCACTCATGGAGGATGCACTTGCTGGAATACCTGATGATGAGCCAACTCACAGGGCAGATTGTCTAAAAAGCCTTTCTCACTGCTATAAAACCCGCTTTGATATTTTGAAAACTGGCAATGATCTTGATACTGCTATTGAGCTGGTCAAGGAGAGCCTTGAGCCTTCCTATGACAGTCAGGAGGGACTGCATCTACTTGGACTGTTATATTTTCACCACTTCAATATTCATGAAGAACCACAAAGCCTTGACTTAAGCATTCAGTTTAGCTTAAAGGCTCTGGAAATTACACAAGAGAGTGATGGAACTTATTCCATTATTCATCAAAATCTGGGTGTTACCAATGCTTATAAATTCAGAAGGTTGAAAGATCCAGAGTACCTTCAGGCCTCATTGATACATTTGCGCAAATCTGCAGACTTTTCTAGGTCACCAGGTTCTTCATGGGTTGCTACAATGTTCTGGGGTGAATTTGCTCTTGAATGTGGCCTTGAAGAGAGTCTTGAGGTTTATTCTCTTGCTTTCAAAAACCTCTTCCAACTGATATGGATAGGAAATTCTATTTCTGTCAGACATGACTTACTCAGAAAATATAAGATTTCTAATGTTAGTGGAGATGCTACTGCAGCTGCAGTTATATACAACAAACCTCAGCTTGCTGCAGAGTTCCTCAACCAAGGCCTGGCTATTACTTATAGACAGGTTCTAGGTCTTAGAGATAATGCAAGTGGACTTAATGAGCTTGCTCAGAAATTTCCTGAGAAAGCAAATAGACTCAGGGAAATTTCTCAGTACTTGCAACAAGCTGAATCTTCATTTGCAACAAGAATAGAAGAAAGTCAAATCCAAACACAGCATTACCACTTGCTAGCTCTTGAAAGAAATGATCTGATTGAGGAAGTACAAAAGCTTCCAGGCATGGAGAACTTATTCAAGCCTATGTCTTTTCAGGCATTATTGGTTGCAGCACAAGAGGGTCCAATCATCATGCTGAACTGCACAAAATACAGAAGTGATGCTATTATTCTTCTATCTAAAATTCCCTATGTCATAGTTGTTCCTCTTCCTCAGGTTCATCCTGATGCAGCTGCCAGAGTGATGCAAAAATTGAAAGATGCCCTTAGTCTTACTAGAACATCATCTAGAAGCCCTTCAGAAATGAAGCCTGACCGACATGGAGCTAAATTCCGTCCTGCAACAGTGAATAGTCAAAAGCTATTTTCAGAAGTAATTTCTTGGCTTGAAACAGCAGTAGTTGACTTGGTTCTCAATGCATTAAAGGAGGTAAGACCTTGAAAATTATTTGTAAGAAGATTATAGCTTATAACTCATATAGAATAATATATACAGTGGCAGAATCTGGTGGTGCCCTTCTGGTGACTTTACATATCTTCCTCTGCATGCTGCCAGAATAGATTCCCATTATATTCAATCCTACACATCAACTCTGGAAGCATTAATTCAAGCTCGCTTGAAAATATGTGAGTCTGGCCAGGGGCCTTCTTTGACCACCCTTGGTGTGAGCTCTCTTCCTGGGCAACCTCATCTTAATTTACCTGCAGTAGATACGGAACTTGCTAGAATAACCACTGCTGCTGGTCCCAATAATGTTTTTCATCTGGATGGTCAAGAAGCAAAACTTGATCAAGTTTTAGAGGTCATTCAAAATGCCAAATGGCTGCACCTTGCATGTCATGGTGAACAAGATGTTGCTCCACTTGAAAGTGGCCTGCTTTTACCAGATGGGAAACTTCAATTAGGCCAGATTCTGACAAAGAATCTACCAAATGCCCAATTTGTGTTTTTATCTGCTTGCCAGACTGCCATGGGTGATGTACATCTGTCAAATGAAAGCATGCATCTTGCTGGTGGATTTATTGCTGCAGGATTCAGAGGAGCAATTGGCACCTTATGGAGCATTGCAGATTCAGATGGCCCTCTCATTGCAGATATCTTTTACAAGCAGATTTTCAGTGGAAAAAACCCAAACCTAGATGTCACCTTGACTGCTGAAGCTCTCAGTAATGCAGTTAAGCAGTTAAAGGCCTCTGGTGCTTCATTTGAAAGATGGATGCCTTTTGTGCATTTTGGAATATAGGTCAAGTTACTGTTTAATATGTAGCAAACAAATTATGGAAGATAATTACATAAATTGAGGATCAAACAAAACAATATTTTAACCTTGCCAAGAAAATATTCGGATACGGGGAATCGAACCCCGAGCTGCCGCGTTCCGCCAGATGAGAGGCGGCAATGTTAGCCGTTACACCATATCCGACGATGGACTACGGCTTTCTAGATAATGAATACACCCGGGGTTTGACGGTACCTTGGAAAAATGAGATTTCAATTCATTGACGTGCCGTACCTTTTAGACGTCCCCGAGGTATAATGACAACTAATCCATCGACCCGAGGTTGCGCATATTGCATTACATATCTTCTCAAGTCGTCCAGAACCTAATAATATTAAGTTGAATTAACCGATTTGAAAGCATTTTCAATGAAAAGATCTTGGACGCGCTGTGCCACCATTGACCTCGTCCAAGAGCTTTCAAGTTTGTATTTTTGTTAAGTGTCAACTGTCCAGAGTACGGCCAGAGTATACGTATCAATGTCTGAATGTTTCATCAAGTTCACTTCACGCCTAAGTATATCTTGCGGTCTGATCAAGCAATGAATCAGCCATCAACGCGCGTCAAATTCGTCAGCACCCACCATATAATATATAAGAGAAACCCCTATGTATGTATTTCCCAGCTCATAAATTATAAGGTCGTCGTTGACACCTCTACCCCACCATCATCGTCATGAGCTCCCAGCGTGTTGTCCTAAATGAATTTGACCCCAAGAACATGCCTTTCAGGCGGCTCGGGCCCAGTGGCCTGCGCGTCCCGGTGTTCTCTCTAGGAGGATGTAAGTACTTGATTTGTTCTGATCATATTCGAAGAAAATGGAATGGACTCACTGATTGTCGATCGGATCCGTGTTTTTAGGGTTGACACTAGGTGGCTCAGTCGTCGGCGATCCTGTCAAGGTTGGTCTTCTCCGCTTCCGATAGATTTTGGATGTTTATGAGGACGCGATATCGCAGGAGATCATCAAGACCGCATTCGATGCTGGAATCAATATGTTCGATACTGCGGAGGTTTACGCTGGTGGAAAATCAGAGATTGAGATGTACGTTGTCTTCGAGACTTGGAAATGCGATATAGGTCCTGACGCTCGGTTGACTCTTCAGGGGGCGTGTCATCCGCGAGCTTGGGTTCCGTCGTACCGATCTAGTCATTACCACCAAGCTTTTCTGGGGAGTCCGCAAGGGCCCGAACGACGGTGGTTTGTCGCGCAAACAGTGAGTGGTTGCTTCGTGGTTGCCAGATATAGTGTGCTCAGGATCTATTACATTTAGCATCATTGAGGGAACGCAAGAGAGCCTCGAGCGTCTCGGCTTGGACTACGTCGATGTTCTTTTTGCGCACCGGCCTGATAACACGGTTCCTATGGAGGAAATTGTGAGAGCGTTCAACTACGTTATTGATAAGGGATGGGTACGTGGTCTAACACTTTTCTAAATTCCGCCTTTCAACCTTCAATGATGCAGGCTTTCTACTGGGCGACCTCTGAATGGAGTGCGCGGGAGATCGAGGAAGCTTACCGTAGGCTATGCCGTTCATGTTGCCGCAAGATCTTCTAAAGCGTTTTCCAGACGTCGCTGACAAGCTGAACCTTGTCGGCCCCATCGCCGAGCAGTGCCAACACCAGTTCGTCGTGGTCTTTATTTTAACACGGTATGAGACTAACATATGTTTAACTCAGTATGTTCCATCGCGAACGCCCTGAGAAGGAATACGAGTACGTCATTACCTTTCCTCGTTTTAGCTTGACTAATATCGTCTCAGCCCCCTCTATAGGAAGTACGGTTTGGGTACCACTACCTGGTCCTCGCTTGCTAGCGGATTACTCACCGGAAAGGTATTACTCTAGTTTGCGTTAACGAAGCCCTTGTATTAATGCAATCGATCTAGTACAACGACGGTATCCCAGAAGGATCGCGCTTTGCCACCACCGCCATGTTCAAAAGCACTGTCGAATCGCTACAACAGGAGGAAGGTAAGGAGAAGATCCGCAAGGTCCGGGAACTCACAAAATTTGCTGCCGATGGTAGGTATTCATAATTGAAGTCTCTATATTCAGCTGATAATCGCAGAACTGCAAACTACTCCTGGCGCACTTGCACTTGCGTGGGTCGCCAAAAATCCCAACACGTCGACAGTCATCCTCGGGGCCTCGTCGGCTGAACAGCTCAAGGAAAACTTGAAGGCATTGGAAGTCCTCCCCAGGCTTACTCCCGAAATTTTGGAAAAAATTGAGGCCATCTTGCAAAACAAGCCATCCCCCGCTGTATGTGGTATCATATTGTCCAAAGTTCTTTCAATGATTTATGATTTTAAACAGGTCAACTATGGGCGCCCTGCTCTGGATATACATGGTCGCTTGTGATAAACTCGTTATTTGATGATCTTTCCATGAAGTAGAAAATACACCATACTATATAGATAAATTTAGGGGGACACTACACAATCTATCCTTGCACAAAGTTATATTATGCAAACTGAGGGAGGACAGCTGGTCGAGAGTCAAGAGCAACGGTTGACCGCGACTGATCAGGTGATCCCAAGAATGGCCTGCCCTTAATTCTCTCCCTGACACGTACCGTACATTGACCACGACAAGGCCTATCTACAGACGACCGCCGCCTCGAAACCCTTCAAACGATAGACTTGCAGCTAGCTCCATATACGCGTCGTGTAAATCGAACCATTAAACAAGTTTTACGCGATGGTTTGTCGTTTTGTGGCCATATCAAAACCCTGAAATCTAACCTTCTGTGTAGGTCGTCCTGGCAGCTTCAATATGCACAAAGGGCGGTAAAGGTGAGTATTCTAGCTCTTAAAATCTGAACTTAAATCGATATATTTGTCGTAGCCGTAATTTCTCGTCAGTTCCGGGACATGACGCGGACAAGAATCGAATCTCTCCTCGCTTCGTTCCCAAAACTTATCCCAGCCAACACTCAGCATACATCGGTCGAAACTCCTGAAGTTCGATACGTTTATCAACCGCTGGAGGACCTCTATATACTGTTAATAACCAACAAGGCCTCCAATATCCTCCAGGACATCGATACACTGCATCTCTTTGCTCGCGTCGTTTCAGATCTCTGCAGGACTGCGGACGAGCGTGAGATCCAGAAGAATGCATTTGAATTGCTGGGAGCGTTTGATGAGGTTGTGAGCATGGGTTACAGGGAGAATGTAAACTTGATGCAGGTCCGGAGCGTGCTGGAGATGGAGAGTCACGAAGAGAAGATCCAAGAGATCATTGCCAGGGTATGGATTGCTGTTGACTCTATCTTCGACTTTATTCTTATTTTCTGTGCAGAATAAGGAAGCGGAGGCAAAGGAAGAGCTCAAACGCCGGGCGAAGCAACTGGAGATGCAACGCAGAGAACAACAACGACGCGCTGCTGGTTCGGGTGGAGGAAGCAGCTATCTTGGTGGTGGAGTCTCTGGTTACTCTCCTGTGTCGCGCTTCGAGGCGCCAGAATCTCCTGCGCCTGTCACCCGTGTTACTTCCTCGTCGCCTGCTCCCCGTGCCCCGGCTTTCAAGGGCACAGGCATGAAGCTCGGTGGCAAGAAGACAAAACAAGCGGAGCTTATTGATGCGCTCGGTGGTGACGTCTTGGCTGCTAGCCTCACGTCCTCGGACACTTCTGCTCCTCCCACGCCATCAGCTTCGTCTCATACCGCCACTCCTGTTACGAAGAACGATGGACGGGGCAGCTTACCTGAAGTTAAAACGGAAAGGCATGCGACGCGGCTTTCTTCATCTTGAATATCGTACTCATCCTCTGCTATTCAGTGTGCACATCGCTATCAAGGAACAGATCTCATTGTCACTTCTCCGGGACGGTGGTGTTGAGTCAATGGAACTTAAGGGAGACATGAACCTCCAAATCTCCGACGCGGCTCTTGCACATCTGCGAATCACATTATCATCACCTTCGACGGACTTTGGCGGGAGCAGCCTGCAGTTCAAGCAACATCCTAATGTTGCCAAGTTCGCACCGGGTCAAGAGCGAGTGATCGCCCTCAAGGACCCCTCAAGGGCCTTCCCAGTGGGCCAGAGCTTGGCCGTACTCAAGTGGAGATACGCTGGAACAGACGAAAGCAATGTTCCATTGTCCAGTAAGCTCGGTCCACAGCCTATATTGACCCTACCCCTGATCGCCCACGCGTACGCATAGTCAACTGCTGGCCTTCACCCTCGAATGACGGCACATGCGAAGTGAGCATCGAGTACGAACTCGAAAATGAAAACGTTACACTCTACGATGTCGTCATCTCTATCCCCCTTCCGTAAGTGCCTCGCCTCTCCTGTTCCTTGGATTGAGAGCCGCTAACCTTGATACCCATCAGGGCTGGCTCCTATCCGACTGTCTCATCACACACGGGCGAATGGTCACTCGACCCCAGTTCGCACTCTCTTGCGTGGTCTGTCGCACGGGTGACTACGGCGGACGACACGCGTTCAGGCTCAATGATCTTCACCGTTGGTGGAGATGACGCGAGCGCGTTCTTCCCCGTCCAGGTATCTTTTGTTGGTCAGGGAAGCCTCGCTGGCGTCAGCTTGGCGTCCATTTCCAAGATCGGAGGTGGAGAAGGGCCGGCGTTCTCTGTGGACGCTGTCGTTGCGACCGAGCAGTACCTCGTTGTATGAGCATGTTTGTTATTTGGGTGTGTGTGTAGCTGGCTTCAATACCCAAAATTTTCTGCAATACGTTTGCTTTGTCTATTTTTGGCGTCATCCAAACACGAGCTGACGATGTGCTCCTGGGTCTCTTCTGGGTTTCTTGAAAACAGAAATAATTCCCTCGCTCCACAATTATATTAGTCGTCATATGCGGCGTCGTCCATTTCTGACAGGGTCACCCACGACGTGATTGATTGAATTAGTAGCCGTGTGTGCCGCGCCACAAACGGAGAACGTTGGCTAGTAGCCTCTGGGAAGTCATGGCCTAGCAGTTCAAAAGTTGAGTACAGAACCACAAAAATTGGCCTATACTGAGAATTCTGCCATGTAGTCCAATTCAGGTTTTTCCTTCTTTCGTTACATAAAGTTGATAGCAAGCGAATAATACTTTACGGCGTCATTCAACATGCTTCAACGTTTCAACATTCAACCGACTCAACCGAATAATAGATGACGGAAGCCCACGGAAGCCCACGGCAGCCGTCAGGTCGCCATAATGTTTTGGCTGACCCTTCTCATGAACTTAGATATTGAGAATACTTATAAAGGCGTGTCGGTGCTTTCCTACCAATATCTCCTCCCTTTCCGAGATGTTGTTCCTTTCCTCTTTTGCGTCTGTCTTTCTCCTGTCGTTGTCCGACTCTGCATACGCAGCTACGATCCAAATCCGCGACTCTCCTGTGACACTACCTCTCTCCCGACGCATCAACTTCGAGGGACTCCGCGATATTGTTAGCCATGACGTTGCACGCGCGAAATTCCTTCGAAATTCACGCGCATCAGACACAACGCTCGGCTCGAGAGCGGTTGTCAACTCAAATATTGTCAACCAGGTTGTTTCTTATACTACCTCTATCGGGATTGGAAGCCCAGCGACAAATTGTAGGAGCCTGAACCTTTGCTTGCATACGGAAGTGTAGCTGACTTTATTATGAAGACGAACTACTCATTGATACAGGAAGGTCAGAGTCCTTCCGCCAGCATGCACTCTGTACAGCATCCTCAATTATTGAACAGTTCCAATACCTGGATTGGCGCCAACCAGGCCTATGTCAAGACTAAGACGAGCCAAGAGACAGGAGACACAATCGTAAGCCAGCAGTCCTTTCGTAGTCTTAGAGAATCCCATTGATCTTTTCTGACAGAGCGTTGCCTATGGATCGGGCTCCTTCTCAGGTGAGTACACGTTCTGGCATTTCAGTCATGCCCAAGGCTTAATTTGTATACTCAATGTTAGGGAACGAATACATCGACACCGTCACTCTTACTTCTGAACTAGTCCTTACCGGACAATCAATAGGTGTTGCGACTACGGTATGCCATCGGACATCGCATTCTATCCTGATCTCATGCTTTTCTTTTTCTAGACGAGTGGGATTAGTTTCGACGGGATCCTTGGGTGAGATATCCTCAGTCTGTTTGAAACTGTGATCGTCCTAATATTGTTCTTTCAATAACTAGGATTGGCCCGACTGATCTGACGGTAGGAACTCTGAGTCCTTCGAATACTTCCTCTATCCCCACCGTAATCGACACTGCTTTCGGGCAAGGGTCAATCTCCAAGCATGAAATTGGTGTTTTTTTCCAGCCTAGCAGTGGTTCTGGGAATGTCGGCGGAGAGCTTACCTATGGTATAAATAATCGAATGTTTTCCTGTCGTTCCTACTCACAGACGTGTACTACACAGGAGGATTTGATATCACCAAGCTCGCGTTACCTCTGACATTTGCGTGAGTGACCGACTTGAATCACCCTGTGATGGCTTGATCTCTTAACACGCCTTCAATACAGGCCTTTGACCACCACCAGCCCAGCCAGCGACTATTGGGGTATTGACCAAACCATTCGCTATGGCGATGGCCTGCTTAGTGAATCTACAACGATTCTCAGCTCTACTGCAGGCATTGTTGACACTGGTGAGTTCAAGAATGTCTTTTCTACAGATGTGGCGACGGCTCAATTGTCGCGATAGGCAGCACGTTGGTTCTTATTGCTACCGATGCTTTCGACACCTACACAAAAGCGACCGGTGGAGTTCTAGACAGTAGCACTGGACTGCTTCGCATCACGACCGCACAGTACGAAAAACTCGAGAGTTTGTTCTTCAACATCAACGGAGTGGGTGTCTCATGTCAAACTCCAAACCAAGTAGTTAATCTCATTCTTTTCACTAGGTTGACTTTGAATTGACACCCAACGCACAACTGTGGCCCCGCGCACTGAACGCTGATATAGGAGGAGATGCTGATGGGCTGTATCTGATCGTCTCAGATATTGGCACCAAGAGCGGTTCAGGAATGGATTTCATCAATGGGTTTGCGTTTTTGGAACGTTATTATACCCTGTACGACACCGCCAACAAACGCGTGGGCTTTGCTCCTACCGCATATACCTTCGTAGAGTCCAACTAATTGTAGAAGTACAGAATCCTCTCGATACTTTTCACCGAAGTGTGGGCTTTGCTCCTACGGCATATACTTTCGCAGACTCCAACTAATTGTAGAAGTACGGAATCCTTTCGATGCTTCTGTCGTTCCTTCTCTCGACCCTCGCTTTCTACTTATACCCTTCAATACAATTAATGTCTCTTAGATGGTTCTAATGTGATAAAGCAGAATATATTGCTATCGCGGAATCTGATTTGATCCAGGACAAACCTTCTATTAATCGTGTAAGTAGTACATACATATATCAATTAATCCGAAATGATAGTGACAGTGACTCGGATCACATAGACGCGAATCCATTGGCGTAGTGACTGAGAATTGCGGTCCTGAAGCTCTTTCAATCTCACATTTCGAGGCAGGAATTACAGATCCCCATAGTTGTCGATCTACAAGCGGAGCGCTATCAATTTAGCTTTTTCCACTTGCTAGTGTCCTCTACTTGATGGCTGGCCAGTCCATATCCATATGCCTGTAAGTAACGACCATTCGTCTGCCTAGTTTTCAGTATGGTATCAACACAAGAAAGAATGCGACCACGGTCCACGGTAGGGGGAAGGGACCAAGGGGTTACAGGAGTCATCTTGACACAATCCGACCTTGACCCTCTCTCTGGCAGTGTCCTAGGCTCAATATTTAATATTCAATGCTGACCTGACGAAATGAGCCACCTCAACAGAACAAAGGTCAGAGAGAATCTAAATTGCTTTCCTGACGTGGTCGGCTCAGTTCTAGTCCCAGTTAAGCGCCCGCGATTGAACTATGTCCTATATGTGGTGGACCAGGCTCCAAATACCCCGCGCTAGCCTCGGTTTGGTTGTCGATCTGTACTACTTAACAGGTACAGCCATCTTCAAGTAATAAACGTCATTTCGAGATAAACGCTAAAAGAACCTATAAAGTTTCAACCCGGAGCAATTGCAATTATGTCTGACAGCTTCTTCAAGTTCCCATCTTCCTCGGCAGAAACTCGGGCTTTTATACTCTACTTAAGCACCATCCTATCCAGTCCGTCCCAGTCATCTCTCGACAGCCACACTGTGCCTAGTGCTGGATCTCGATGCCAGGTACTATTCAGTTCGAGTTCAACCCTAAGAACATGCCATTCCGGCGGCTCGGTTCGAGTGGTTTACGCGTTCCTCTCTTCTCCCTGGGAGGGTGTGCGTATCTCCAACATATTCATTAGCATCGGAGCTGATCCGTTAGAATGTATGCGTTATCAGGGCTCACATTGGGAGGAACTGTGACGGGTGACCCAGTCAAGGTGCGTTGCATTCATACTTAAAGGTTGTCGACATCATTCAGATCTCGCGCGCATCTTCTTATCTCGACCAAACAAGGAAATTATTAAGACTGCATTCGATAATGGGATTAACATGTTCGATACGGCCGAGGAGTACTCCTTTGGCAAGTCTGAAATGGAGATGTGAGTGCGATCGTTCAAGTTGGGAATTTCAAATTGTCGCCACCAGTGGCCCACCACTGACGCATGCGCATTGCCTCACAGGGGCCGAGTTATCAAAGGGCTTGGCCTGAGAAGGACGGACCTTATTATTACCACAAAGCTGTTTTGGGGCCTGAAGAGGGACACCGTTCCAAACGATACCGGCCTATCTCGCAAACAGTAGGCGTCATGTTACCATTCTGACACAATGCCACAACTGAATATCGGTCCTAGTATTATCGAAGGTACTCAAGCGAGCCTCGCACGCCTTCAGCTCGATTATGTCGATGTTATTTTCGCACATCGTCCCGATTCCACGGGTTTGGTTTTATCTTCTGCGTAAACGTATTGACATCACTAACGTGTTCCACGTCTAGTTCCCATGGAAGAAATTGTAAGGGCGTTCCACTACGTTATCGAAAAAGGATGGGTGAGTAACAAAACTCTGGATTTTATTTGTTATAGAACCTTCTTGAAATAGGCTTTCTACTGGGCGACGTCTGAATGGAGTGCGCGAGAAATTGAGGAGGCACACCGTCAGTCAATCAAGCATCCTTGAGTATCGCCAATGGGTGATCGGTCCGATTTTGTAGACGTAGCAACGCGCCTTAACCTTATCGGGCCCATTGCTGAACAATGCCGCCACAAGTCAGTGGGGCAAGCCATTTTTGTCTGATCCATCACTGACATTATTCTGCCTCAGCATGTTTCATCGTGAACGTCCTGAACAGGAATATAGGTATGTTATCACATCATTCCTTTTTTAGTTCCCTGACTGAATTTGGCATGCAGCCCACTGTACAAGAAATACAATATGGGGACAACAGCATTCTCCGCTCTTGCTGGAGGTTTGCTCACTGGAAAGGTCAGTCTATTTTCTAGACTGCATCGGATAACATGAAATATTCATGGTCTCAGTATAACGAAGGCATTCCGCCTAATAGTCGCTTCGCCACACATGTCACGAATTTCAAGCACATTGTGGACAGCTTCGAGCGACCTGAGGGCCAAGAAAAAATCCGCAAAGTGCGCGAACTGACCAGGATCGCAGAAGGTTTATTAATCCTGTCGCTTTCTCCTTCTTATTCTATCCTAAATCCCATCTACTCACTGGAAAGGTCAGTCTATTTTCTAGACTGCATCGGATAACATGAAATATTCGTGGTCTCAGTATAACGAAGGCATTCCGCCTAATAGTCGCTTTGCCACACATGTCACGAATTTCAAGCACATTGTGGACAGCTTCGAGCGACCTGAGGGCCAAGAAAAAATCGCGCGAACTGACCAGGATCGCAGAAGGTTTATTAATCCTGTCGCTTTCTCCTTCTTATTCTATCCTAAATCCCATCTCTCTTGTGTAGATTTGCAAACCACGATCACGGCGCTGTCGTTGGCCTGGGTTGCTATAAACCCCAACACTTCAACCGTTATCCTTGGGGCATCGTCTCCACAGCAAATTTTAGACAATCTCAAAGCTATTGACGTGATACCGAAACTGACGCCTGAGATACTTGCGCAGATCGAGAAGATCCTTGATAATGCCCCTCAGCCTCCAGTGCGTTGCCTTCCCTACTAGGGGTCTAGGGTCATGCGCTGATGTGTGTTGTAGTCCAATCATGGCAGGCCTCCGCTGGATCAATTCGGGAGGCTGTAATAAGGCGACCAGACCAAAGACGGCTTGAGTAGATGCAGTTAAATATCATGACGACGGCAACGGTGACATCCAATCTCAGCGCCAGAAGTTATTTTCCAAATTCTGCACCCCCCCATCGAGATGTAATGCGCGGTTCCAACGGCACTCAGTTTGGTTGTGCGGGGTGTCCATACTATTTTCGGAAGCAAAGTGTCAACGTTCACGGGTTCATCTTGAGTGACATCGAAATGTTATTGGCGAAGTATTGGTCATGACCATCATGTTTATACCACAAGATTTACCAGTAAGTCCGTAAGGTATCTGTGCTCGAGGTGATAGACCCAACCTGAGAATTTGAAATGCCCTGGCAGGTGATGATCCCCAGTGATATTAAAAGTCGAACGTCAAGTGCGCGGTAGGTAGAAATCAATCCTGCGAATAGCACGGATGGATCAATATACTAATTGACAACTTGGCGCAGGGATTTGATTTCATATTGTGCATAAGCGGCGTGCTATTAGCTTCTACCACTGATTACCAAAGATCGTCGCTTGCTACAAAAGTCTGATATATCGTAACACCGTGGCGTAGGAATGAGAATACGATACATACACGTAAATTGAAGCACATGTTATATTTTTTCCCTGAGAGGCTTGACGCATTTGGAATGCGGGGTAATAGAGATCGCGGTTGGGTATGATCATCGCGGCGGAGTGACATACGACATGTCGTAGCCCAACACGAGAAGCTAGGGTTTTATCTCTGTGAACTGATCCTCAATGATGTTTGTTCCCGTCTCCTATTCAATAGAGATCTGCTATAATTACAGCACTGGGGCAACTTAAAGGAGGTTAGCTTCCTACCTAGTGGAGATCCTTCGCGAAGTGTGGGGTAGATGGGTTGTTTTTGATGGGTTCTAGATAAGAGGAAAATCGACACAGAAGCTGATAGCTGGAGTAGGTGGGTCAAAACGTTTTTGTCATGAGATAGGCTTGAAAGGGGCATCACTCGCTTTTGGGAGACCTGGAATTATTCACAAGGCAGAAGAAGACACCCGCTTCCAGGAATTCAACGTCGTACATTAGGACATATTTGTTCCATCAGAAGTGGACGGTAGAATTCCTAGCATAGCCGAGGACACCTCGAGCGCACCACGAGGGCAAGGCGTCCTTACGCCAAATTTAATTTCATGTGTTCGCGGCCGCAACCAAAGAGAGGAAATCGATCTTCCCGACGAGGAGTTTATGCGAAAACCTATCAGAGAAGGTGATTTCTAGGTCTGGAAATAAGAAAGCCGAGGGTGTTTTCCTAGGCCAGGCTGTTCAGCTTTGACGTTAGGACATCGGCTCGGAAAAGGCCCCCGTGAATGCGACTCTTTCATGTTTTTGACACAGGGTGTGAAAGAGGCATAGACCATGGGAATATTATATGACTTCACCTGTTGCAGGAAGCTCAAATCGCCGGTTGTACGACCGCTCACCCGCTGCAGAAGTTATGAAATCGCTGGAACAAGTAGCAGCGCGTCGCAAGTAGGTGAAAATTCTCGAAAAACAACTAGTGTACACATTTCAACACACTAAGCACCGATCTGGCTCAGTCGACAGTGACCCCTCGGGCGCGCAAATCATTCTTGGCCTGAGAGATTTCCTATAAAAGGTTGGGGAAGATGCAAGTCAGAAATCTAGGAACCAGCGCCTGGAAGATAGAGCATCGGCGGAGCCAAAAGGAAGAACGTAAGAATAAACGTGGGACGTGAAGAAGAGACGCCTCGAACCAGTTCGATCGACAGATTCAATTGCATTACGGTAAAAATTAGAGCCAAAGGGTTGAGGCGACATGGAAGTATTCGATTTGGACGCAAAAGTAAATGATAGCATCCAACCATATGCACCACAAGGGAGATCTTGACCAAGAGACGATAGAAATACGCGAAACTCACTTGCAAAAGCTCTGTATATGCCTCCGGGCAGTCCCTGAATGTAATAATGCCCATTCCTAGGGACCATAGCGAATATGACCCGAATGAAATGAGAAGCCACCAAGGAAGCTGAAACGAATGATACATGTTGCTATCAGAAAAGCCTCTCAGATTACTGGTAACTTGTTACGAACGACTGGAAGAATTTCTTCGATTACTTTTTCATCGAAGAAAGGGACCGCAAGGATCTGGAAGAAAGCCAGCAGGTATACTGCAGTGACAACAGTTGCAATTACGCCCGCCCGTGTTGCGCGAGTCATTTCGTTTCGAGTAGAATTTTGAGTGAGAGTAGATCAGCTAACTCAAAAGAGTGTAGAGGTTCGAGGCTTCCTCTGCGATGGGTTAAATAGGCCTAATGGTCGTGGCGGGCGTTGTTGAAGAACTTGACTGGCATTGCTTTGCCGACGTGTCACAGATCTAATCTAATCTTCCCTTGATTTGCATATGATCCCGAAGTTTTTCCAAGTCTTGAAAACTCGAGACGATACTGGAACAGATTTTGATATCACTACTTTCACGCAATTCACAGGACGATTTGTGCCTCGTACTTAAGAGCTTCATTCCTGCAACGCAAGCAGATACACACTTTATTAATAGAATGAGTACAAATCATTTGTCTAGGTTATTCCAAAGAAATGATGCTTCTTCATAAACGACTGGGAAAGTCCGAGGTGCATGCTCAACTCCCGTGTGGTATAATGATGGGTGACAACCTTACGCGCGGACGAGTTTGACGAGTTTGCCGTTGTTCAAAGCTTCCTTCACAGCGTCGCTACCTAGAATATGCCAATGTGATATCAGCAAGACGACGATCAAAGAAAGAGCTAGGGCTCATACCTCCGACATGTTCGCCATCTAATACAAATCAACAACTGTGGAATACGGCAAGTAAATTGGTACGCACTAACGAAGACGTTGGGAACTGTACGTTGGCCAGTCTTCTCCAGCAGATATTGTTGAATGGCTGAGCCGTCATCCCTCTCATCAAGCCTGTAATCACAACATGGCTTGAACTCAGAAACTTGCTTCACCGGGGATCAATAACACTAGACATACTCGTATACGGTCGTCTCGACGTCAGGGAACTCTTCAGCGAAAACAGCCTTCGCCTTCTTGCAGTAAGGGCACCAGCTCTTGGAGAAAATGGCAATTTTCTTCTCAGTGATGGCAGTCTACAAAAGCGCCCATTAGATCGGTTTCGTTGTCCGCCGCGAAAAATCCAAAGCAACAAACATCAACGATTTGCTTGACCGACATTTGATGTGAATGAAAGAAGGATAAAAGAAAAGTTGCTGTAAGGGTACTGCGTGGAGGTGGTCTTCGAAAGGAAAGACAGTTATAAAGTCGAGGGAACATGGGTTTACTCAGCCGAAGGTGGGTCATCCGGATGGCGTCAATATACACGTGATAGCTTCGGCATTCGGAGATCCAATGTGGCTCGAGTCAACGCACCAGCGTGATACTTTCTTAGCAATTGCGCCATGTAGCTCATTCGGCCATCCAAGGAGTCTTATATACCCGCAAACAAGGTATGTCTGTCAGCCCAACGTATTTACTCATCAGGTGACCCTATCATAAGTTAATACACGTCACACAGTGGTTTAATTACATCCAGTGAATACATGATATCGACAAAAATGAATGGCACTCTGTTTTGTTTTCTCGGATATGAAACATAGCCTCAACTGGACGAAATTTCGAACGGGGACTTCAAAACTCTGGAATTTTCGCACTACCTCCATTCGCGGCTGAAAATAGCGCCAGGACTCAGGGGATCTTTTGCAATATGCGTCCGGCTACTTATTGAAGAGTTGTTACAAGCCCATTAAAGGCCAGGTCATGAATGTCAGTGTCAACTAATCATATTCAGTCGGACTGTCCTGAACTTGATGACGACCCACTTCCTGGCTTGAACGGTTGTTCAGCGGGTGATAAACCACGTTGATGGCTTTTCTCGAGCATGTCGATAAGCACGCAACTTCAATTGCGTCTTCATATTTCCACCTATGGACTAGGACCCTTCAAAGCCGGGACTTTCAAGCCCTGGAATTCTGTTCAGAGGCTCTCCACCTGATTCTCCGCGAAGCTTTTTTGTATTGCTATCGATGTCATTGTGGAAGCCCAGAAGACTCGAGGACGACCTACCTTATTTGGAACAATCACCTATGGCCTCTGGACTTCCCTCTCCTTCAACAAGCTCAACACGCCAGAATCTAGAGCCTCGTCCCACGCACCGCACAACTTTGAATTCGACCCGAATCCTTGGCCGACGAGGTGGAAAGTCAGGTGGTCCAAACGTCAACTGCGTCATTCATGATACGCATGCATCCCTGAGATAATAGCGATGAGTTTAGGTGCCCCGGGAGGGTCGAAGTTCAACTCAGGTCGATCGTTCGATCGTTCATTGAAGGATTGAACATGAATGGCGCCCATTCATTGTCGACAGTGCAGCCTCGACCACGATGCTAATTCGGATATATTCTTTGCACTCGTCATCGCCACGTTTTTGCACAGATGAATCTGTTTTCAAATTGATAAGGCCTTCGCCAACGCCAGCGGAGTCGAACGGACGGGACTTGTGAGGTGCCGCCCTTAGGAATTCTATCATCGAACCGTCCGGATCTCAAAGCTCTTTGTACCCCTGGCCCGGCAACTGAAGGTGTCTGTCTCCTTCGGACTTTTTTCGCCTCAGCGCGAACGCAAACCTCCGAAAACGCTCTTCTGAGTTCGACTGATACCCACCTCATGGTGGCTTAATCAAGACACTTTAAAACCCAATCTCAATAGATGTCACAAGCTAATACTCATGGAGTTTTTGTGTCCATGAGGTGGCGACGGAGGACAATCGGTTCCTCATGCTGTGGTTCGCAAAAAATAAAGAAGAGAAAAAGTCTAATCCCAAAGGAGGTTTTAGCGACTGCCGTATAACTTCCGAGAAAACTCGTGTTTTCAGGGGATGCAGGCGCTGACGAAGGGCATATGACACGATTGCGCTGTTTTGCTTCCGTATGGCGGCCTATGGCATTTCCTGCGCAGCGCGGCGCATCATACCTGCACCGAACGACGTTTTGCCTCATATATCCACCGGCGCCTTTAGACTTCAATCGGCGTATCCTCGGTCAAGTTCTTCGTCATAGTAGCCGTATTTGTTTACTTTGCAGTCCAGGCTAGCCTTCTTCGAATTGGCGCGATCAGAGCCACCAGGGTAATCGAGCACAAGCAACACAGTTCGCAGTTGGGCGCCTAAAACCTTCCTAACAATCCACCACCATCTCCCTTGCCCATCCTCTGGTCTCAACGTGTTAAAAAGTTTCTGGAACTCTACTCACTCGACTGAGCTCCATTAGGACCTGGACCGTACGTTTGTATGCCGAAGCGTATGTGCGAACGAAACGCATCGCTGATAATATCATATCGTTCAAGGTACCTCCCGCCCGTTGATGCAGCACACATTCTCCAGGTCCTCGCGCAGCTTGGCTTCGGACGGCTCCCGGTCCATACATATCCCTAGGCGTGATTAATCAGGTCAGTACCTTTGGACTCAATTCACCCTACATTGAGGGGGAGACCAAATATACCTACTCAACGACTCCTGGAGTCTCCTTCAGCCCTTCCTGTGACCCTCCGAGTCGTAGGTTCAATGTTGTTGTTTAACCCTGCATCATAACACCTGACAGTGACAAGCTCGATGGCGACCAAAGCTCCCGCGTAGCAAAACTGGATTGATTATCGCCAAAAAAATAATTGATTCATGGTCCGTGAAATTATTCGTTATCGATGAACTACCCCTCTTGAGCCAGCTCACTTTGCCTGCCTATCGATAACAACGGACGTATCCCCGCCAGGTCCAGCTTTTTTTTTTGTTCCCGCACGTTTCTTCTCACCGCCGGCCTGGCGAGGACGTTTTGTGACATCTGGTTATGAAATTTAAGCAAACTATGACGCTGCGATGATGCGTTCTCGGGGCTAGGGCCCGGAAAGCCCACGCGATTCCCCTCACTTCCAGTTAATCTCTCCATACTCTTCCCCGAATGCGTGTCCCCCACCTCTACGGTGTTACACAAGGACAAGATGACGTACACCTCTATCGCAAATCAGTGATGGTGTTTCGTTGTGGGCAACAGACCGATGTAATCCATCTTATCCATCCATCGATAGCGCTCGGCGCTCGCTAGTTCTCGCATGTCTCCGGCAACATAACAACATGCGTGTCGTTCGTGGATGGGATCTGAACATTTCGGCGGTGTTTTTTTTTACACTCGTTGGAGTGTTAGGGGGCGCCACTGGTGCCGCATCGAATCATCCAACCATTCTCGGCCTCCGTGGAGCGTGGTTGCATGGTGGATGGATTTCGCGCTGATTGTTTGCTAGGCGGGCAATGGAGCTACTACGTAAATTTTTATTTCCGATGCTAGTGTGGTTGCGTTGACATCATTGGCCCAAGCATTGGATTTGGTCCAGGACTCAGGAGGGATCTGGGACTCCGTCTCCGAGTCGGATCTACATCATCAGCCATTTTCACTCCTATTGCGCTTGTTGCGCTCAAAACGATTTGATTCAACGCTGATACGATGTACCCTTTGGTATAATTGTATGATGAGATCGGGTCTCGTAAGAGATAGAAGGGGTTCTGTATACGCGTAGGTAGATAAGATTTCGAAGAGCGCTGAGCTCCAACTTTCTGAATTACAATCAACGAAACATTTGTTCTTAAGCACAACACTGACAAGTGTCCCGCACTCATCGCTCAATCACGCATTGTATAAATATCGAAGTATATTCTTGGTCTATTGGCCCGCCCTCCTGCTTCTTTGAATACCTCGAGCACTGGTTTTAGCTTTTCTTCTACCATTATAGCTCTTCATCTCGGTCAGCGCATCTTACTCTCCTGGCATATTCTTGGTCTATTTGTCTACCCTGCTGCTTCTTTGAATACCTCGAGCGCTGGTTCTAGCTTCTCTTCTAGCAGTATGGCTCTTCATCTCGGTCAACGCATCTGAGTACATATATTCTTGGTATATTGGTCTACCTGCTGCTTCTTTGAATATCTCGAGCGCTGGTTCTAGCTTCTCTTCTAATGTTATAGCCCTCCTTCTCGGTCAGCGCATCTGAATACTTAATATTCTTGGTCTAATATATTAGTATACCCTGCTGCTTCTTTGAATACCTCGAGCGCTGGTTCTGGCTTCTCTTCTGCCGTTATAGCTCTCCATCAGTCTCGGTGAGCTCATTGAACATACAGTCCGCCGGAATAGCAAAACACGTTCCGTCGCACCAGATGTATGTCCTTGCTTTCCATTCAATGACAAGTACAACTCCGTCTAATGTTGACATAAGCCAATGATCATATATGAACATACACGTAACGACTGGACAAGCTAACGGGAGGTAACCCACTGCACTAATACAAAGGATATCGATCTATCAACCAATTGAAAATGATGATGGTATTGGTGTTTGAACCTGGGCGATAATAGTTCATGATAGATGTTCCGAATCCAAGAACCAATGAGAAAATACTCGAGATGAAAGAAAAAAAGAGTTCAATGTCGGTGCTAGAGTCGAAAGTACTATTATGTCCAGACGGAGAGGAAGATGTTCGAACGCCTGCACTAATTATCCTTAAGAGAGACCGATAGCGCGAGGAAACCAACACCAAACCCAGGCTGGGAACGCCATTCCCTTTTTAGAGGAGAACAATCGCAGCACCGGCAATTGCCGACAGGAGGCCGGCGGCCATGGTGCCCATGTTGACACCGAACTTGTAGTTGGCGGACGCGCCGCTGGAGAACGTGGAGGCGGCGGGGGCCACTTGAGCACTGGTGGAGGCGGCGGAAGTGGCACTCGAGACAGTGGGGCTGGTGACGGTAACACCAAATGCCGAAGTGCTAGATGTCGCAGCACTAAAGAGTACTCAGGGGTAGGTCAAAAATAGGTACGAAAAAGATAAACATACGTGGCGGAGACAGAGAGGGTGGTAGGCGTAACGGAAGACGAGGCCTTGACGGAACCAGAGGCGGTACCAGAAGCGGTGGCTGACGAGGATGCCTTGGTGCTGGATTGAGAAATGGACGACACGGAGGTGGCTCCGTTGGCTCCAATAGCAAAGTCGCCAGTCTGACTATAGACATCGTTGATATTTCCAACATTTACGGCCTGCAGGGTATATCCATCGCTAAGAAACCACATAAGTATAATCGAGGTTATCAATTGAAGAGGTACGACATACCCAACAGGCACAATAGGGAGTGTGAGTGTAATAGTACCCTGCGTAACACCAAGGCTGGTGGCGATGGCAAACGAGTTGTGGAAGGCCTCATTGGTGAGCTCAATCGAGAAAGTGGACCTGGGTACGTCGTTAGGTGGCGGAAAGCAACTCGTCAAGAACGACAACATACGGGTCGGAATTTTCAAAGGTCCAGTTAATGGTAACGTCGCCACCTGAGGTAGGGTTTGTCGGGATGCTGAGGGTCAAGGCGTTGACCAAAGGAGCGGCGAGAGCGAAGAGGCTGATTTATAAATTTTATAAAATATGTTGTTAAATCTTGAATTGGAGAAAGCAACTGACCTGAGCTTGTTGAACATTTTGAAGTCGTGGGGCGTAGTACTTAAAGACGGGTATTAGGAGAAGTTAACGACAATGGGAAGTCGGTTGCACCAACAAGAACGATGTCAAGAATGGATTCCCAAGTTTTTATAATGTATAAATACATGCAAACATCAATACTTCGGAACAACAACATTAAGGGGCGATCTCGTCACCGCCCCACGAGGTTCTGCAACAGAAAGCATATTATTTCGACCATGAATATAGAAACTCCTTAATCGACATATAGAATAAAGGAGAAGTGTCTCAAGGCTGTCTCACAAGCCCCATCATCCTATTCCACGAGCCAGCAAGTTCAGTAAATCTACGAGGCCGTTGATCTATGATTAGAATGTTGAAAGGTGTGGGAGCGAGTTTTCCATACCTCATCAAATGGACGCGTGTCACTGAAGCAGCTATCCCAAACCTCGTTAACGGCTTTCTCCGCAGTAGCTACGTCTGGACATGCAGGGTTCTCTGCGACTGAAATAACAGCTCGTCGGCGTACGCAAGCCTAGGGGTGGGCCGCTGAGAAGGTGGGTCTCATATATGAAATTATCGCGTGTTACTCACCTGATGCTGCTTCGAAAAGGAAGCGAAGCCTCGGCGAAGTTCTCTTGTATACCGGCAATCTCCACTCAGGCTGTTGGCGCGTATCTACATATTATAATTCATGACAAGGTAACGTCAGACGAGACTCAGTGGAACCGAGGAGGGGAGGAGGAATGTTGGAACGCACCTCACTACACGCGTGATGGCGCAGGTTACTCCAGTCCACCTTGAACTTGCAGTGATCGTACATGTGCACAAGCTCGTGAACGAGCGTGGATTCCATGTGTTTTTGATTAAAGAAGTGCCCAGCGCACAGCACCACGGCTCCATGCTTCGGCGTGAACCCGCCCGCGCGCGTTAGATCGCATGGTGCGCAGACAACGTTTTCAGGCGGTACTTCGCAACCAGAGAGTTTCAAGTGGTTAAGCATGAACACAACTGCGGGACCTAAACAAAAGAAAGGGACAATTCAAAAGTTGTCTCACAGTATGACAAGCAAAAAAAAGAATTTACTGTAGTTCATTAGATACGTCTTGGTCTTTTCACAGTGCCGAGTGTGGTGTGCTGCCAAGTCGGCTAAGCGTTCTTCCTCAGTCACACCAATACCTGTAACGAGAGCGGCCTTCCTTCGCCATCGTTCAAACGCAGTCGCGGGTGGTGTGGTCGGCGGTGGGATAGATGGTGGAGAGGAAGAACTTTTTTGGGAGTCGTCCATTGTGAAGTTCGGATGATTCCTCTTGGTACCTTTTCGGCATCATTTTCACACGCTCTTCTTTGCATCGATTCTAATCTCTAAAATCTTTTTATCTATTCTTGGCTTGAATGTGTGCCAGCTCGGCGCGCCCCTCTCGTTTTCTCCTTGCAAAATGCGCTGATCGGGGCCCGCTGCCTCTCACTCGGAGCACTGTTCAGTGAATGACTCGCCCCTGAAGCATTGTACAAGTGGCGTCCGATGACAAGAAACCCATTTGTTCTCTTTTGACGGCTGAAGATGGCCTCGAGTCTTGTGTAGTCCTGTAAGGAGAAAGAAATTCATGAACGGGCCCCTCAAGAAGATTTCCTTCTAGGCGTCGGCTCTTGACTTAGGCACGTCCTTGTAAAGAAGTTAAATCCCGACGGTTCAGCTGGTGACTCGATACGCACGCGACGCGAACGCACAGGGGCCTGAGTAGAATTCGAACTCACCGTGTGTTTATCCATATACATATATGTATGCAAATCTTCTCCAAATGAAATTATCTCAGTAACTCGAGGAACACACGCGTCAAAAAAAAACTTCTTGATTTACCGGCGTACCACCGCGCGCCATTCATGTCATGTCAAGTACGTTTTTCGTTCGACAGATCAAGTCTAGTCTAGGCCATCAAGTCCCCGACACAAGGACTCTATGAATCCCGAACTTGTGTTCCTCGAGCCCTGAATGGGCCAAGGCTCTGGACCTCTAGAAATCTCCTTGGGCATCCGTGGATGAATGCCTAAACTGATATCGATTGACGTTAAACTCCTCTACGCGACGCCCTCGGCTATTTCTCATACTTCCAGTTGAAGTCCTGCGGCGCCACCGGTGTCGAGTCTCCTCGCGCCTATTCCTATTTCAATTATCGACCTAGGCTGGACTTTTCAATAGACTGGGCTGTTATTTTGATGCCGCCTCTTTGCGGTCCCTGTTAGGAAACAAACTAGAACCCTGACCGATCTGTCCGCGTATCAGACCAGAAGATGTGTTTCGTGCAGGTGCAGCACAGCAATGGGATCCCGAGTGTTTCTTTCTGATTAAGCCTGAAGGAGTGTAGGGTCAAACCCGAACCGACTCGACGTCCCTTTCTGCAACTCTTTCGTTTGTGAGGACCTAGATGTACATGTGTTACCTTGTTCCATTGCACCCTGAAGAACTGGCACACGACAGTCAAAAACAATGGAACTTTAAATTTATGTCAATTTTTGTTCAGGGCTTTTAACAAATATCATCCATTTGTGCCCAGTACGCACATGAACACCTGACAGGTCGCTGCTGCCGCGCTCATGAGCTCATCTTGGCGGATCACAAGTTGTATATATGACGCACTAGCGTCGAAATTCGCGCCGAGAGGACCCTTCCTTTCAATGACCACTCCAAACACGCAGGGTCAAACCCGACGCGTCGCTCTCTAGATCTGATCCTTGGCGGACGTTTAAGACCGCCTTCTACAGCGTGCTAACGCGAACTTCTCTATCAGAGCTAGAAAGATGTGGTTAGTTATATGTTTACAACTGCGCCCATCAGATCTCGGTGCAGTGACCATACAAATCCATGCATCGTGGCTTCTACTTCCCCTTTGTGATTATTCAGTCCTTGTTACCAGGCGACCCTGGACACACAATTTACCAAGGGTATGCTTTCAGGGCTGGCCATTTGCTGAGCAATTGCGCAGTGATCGTGTATTATATTGTATTACAATGCATCGGTCTCTATCTGGTTTTCCTCTAGATCCAAGCGCGCAACGTGGGCGCTTCCTGAATGACGTTCTTTGTTATTTGGCTTATTCATTCGTAACGGTGCAACTCCCCAAGGAGTCAACAAGATAGCGAGGTAAGGTCATCCGAATTGGACACTGCAGATCTCTTAGATATGATGCGCTGACTTCCGACGCGCGCGTCCAATATATCAAATAAATAAGATTTGTTAAGCTAAGTAAAGGCGGGGTTACGAGCCCGAAACTGGATCCACAACGTGCCGCAAGGTGTGGTCGATATCGGCATACTACAGCTTCACGGGGTTTTTCCAAGCCGGCGCGCGTCTCTAATAGTGAAAGGAACGGTCAGTGCACCGTCTCGGAAGTCATGTGAAACAAATGCCATGATAAACTTGGCACAACTGACCTCGGCGAAAGCCTTGAGGCCCTCCTGAGATCAAAAACATACGAGTCAGCGACACAGGAAATGATGTTTATGGTGATTAATGCGTCCGAGACGTACGGCTGACCTTGATGTTCTTGCCTTTGTAAACCCGCGAACTTGCGGGGCTGGCGAGGTGCGCTAGAAGCGTCCCGTGGGGATCGAACTTCTGCGAAAGCAGGAGCCCCTCCTTGGTGGATTGCACCGCATCGGGAGAATTTGCGATGATCTCTTGAGCCACGGCGAGTGCCGTTGGTATCACCTCTGATGGAGGGACCACCCGGTTAACGCTGTTTGGATAGATTATAGGAAGGAAGGAAAATGATTTCGTCAGTTCAGTGGACCGTTGACATTCTCCGACGGCAAAACCGGCAAGGGAGTGTGAAGGCGAGAACTTACAATCCGAATCGCGCTTGAGCTTCAGCGGCGTCGACGACTCTTCCCAAAAGAAGCATTTCCGATGCAAACTAAAAAGGCGTTTAACGAACGGCCGATTGGTACAGGAGGCCGTATGTGGCCTCCGGGGATTCGGAATCTTGGAGGAACACATGGATGGATTTCGTACCTGATGTCCCGCGATTTGTGCTAATCGTGGAATACCTGAATATAGGCGGGACAGAAAATAAGTCGGTGCGCAGTACAAGGACAGAGGATGTTTGGGAATACCTCCTTGAATTGCTACGACGCCTCGCTTCACCTCTGGAAGGGCGAACTTTGTGCCAGTAGCGGCGATGACAATGTCGCAGTTCAGCACAATCTCTGTGCCCCCACCGTAGGCGCCGCCCGATACGGCAGCAATTATGGGCTTAATTGAATGACGACGTGAAATAGAAGCAAAGCCAAAGACGTCAGTGGCGATCCTCTCCTGTTCATTTGTCTTGTCCTGTTGTTGATCATTATTCCATCTGGACAATTGGATGCTGTCAATAATAATCCACCCTAGCGTATATTTGGAGTGCACCAACGCTTTTAGGTCTGCACCAGCACAGAAAATGCGACCAGCTCCAGTTACTATGACGACCCTGTTTGGTTGGTGAAAGATGAGGCGCCTTTCTAGAAAACTATGAAAATTGAGAACGAAAAAAACATGTACCCACCACAGCTGCGGTTCGGTTTCGAACCAGTCTAGAACCCTTCTCAGGTCCTCTGTCATCGTTGGAGTCATGGCATTGAGAGAGCTGGGACGATTGAACGTAAGAAGCAAGACATGGTCTGCAGGAAAGTCGACCTTGAGCTCGGTGGAATGACCCGGCGGCTTCAGAGTGGCTGTTGTTGACATAGTCTCTTTCTCCGCAACACGTTTTGCGGAGAAAGAAGACCTTTACATAGGCCTCGATCGGCAATGAAAGTTGCCGGACCGGCACATCCGACCTTTTCTTGTTCCCAGACCCTCACAAGCGCCCGGAACCAAGAATTACGGCAGAGAAGAAGACATTTGTGAAAACGTTGCGAGGTGGAGGTGGTCTCTCCATAACTGTGGGGCTTGAGGGACCACCGCGCGCTGAGTTATGTGATAGGTGTGATGCACGCTGGTATTCAGGAACCCGAGGAAACGGAACGGGCATCATGTGGGGAATGCTTGTCGGATTGAAGAACAAATTTAACAAGAAAATGCAGATGACATTGGTGACGATCAAAAGATATAGTGATACAAGCAAGATGATGACCTCATCCCTCCTCCCGGCAAATTGACTTAATCGTACAAGGCTTCCTCCCTTTCCCCCCACCCCTTCACGTTCGCAGACGTCCAACTGAGACTATGCCTTCCGGCAGTGGTATAATAGTGTAGATACGCGGCTCACTGAGGCGATTATAATAGCATGGTGGAGAGCATTAGGACAGATCGGGGTCGATGATAACAGGGTATCGATGGATGATGTACTAGACAGGGTATATGAGTGACTCGTGCGCCACTGAACGAGGTGAAGACGACGTACTGCACATGAGATGATTACCTGAATGGGCAGGTAGGAGAGTGGCTACCGCGCCAGCCACAATGGCAGCATTGAGGGGAGCTGTGGTCGTTGCACGAGCTCGAGTTGTCTTCGCGCTTCATCGTCTTGGTCGCGTTGGACGATGAGGAGTGCGAGGTGCCGAGTGAAGAGTCGGCAGAGACAGCAGAAGTTGTGAATGCAATAGAGAACATGTTGTGAGTGAAGAGGGTTTGAATGCGAAGACGCGATGAATTGAGTGGATGAGTTGGTTGGGGAGTAAGAGAAAAAACTGGGCTCCTTTTAACGGATTGTGGGACACGGTATAATCGGCATCAGGGCAGAGAAGATCGACTGGATTAGAAGGGGATATGTGGCGTTCCAGGTCTCGTGGTTCCGTTCGAGCCGTTGATATGACAAACACAAATGGGACGCTGTAGATGAAACTGGGTGAAGCACAAAAAAATAGGATGCGGGATAACTCCCAAAATGGTCATCAATACAAAATAGGAAACCGAACTCGTCGTCAGTCCGAAAACAATGCAAACCACCAACGCACTGCCACAAGATCTGGTCTAACCATATCTGGTCACCCTTTTGGGTCACCCATCCCGGTATTCCGGTCCCATAAATTGGGTCACAGGAACGGGCACGTTGATGCCTAGAACCAAAGTCAAATCTCAGCTGATAAGAACAACAAGAAAGGACATGACGCGCCTAGGCACCAACAGCGCACCCTCTCGTCACATCTCGTCAACGATGCTGTGAAAAAGAGTTTGATGCCACAACGCGCTCAGTTCAAACACCTGTTGCTAAAAGTTGCGAACAGCAGCGATACAACAACTCGTGTTGTTCTTTAGAGATACAAGAACCCGAATATCCAGATATCCAGATCTAGCGCTGATAGAATGGAGAATATCGTGCACCAGCATCAATCCCAGAAAGCACCAGAGTAGGTACCGACAAGATGAATTAAGCGATGGCGAGGGGATTCCGGTGTCCTCGGAAGGGCGCATGCAACACACCTTTTTGCTCCCGTCCCAATTGTTGAATGCGATAACACCGTTAGCTGAGCAAAAGAGAGTGCTTCATGGTGGCGAATTGTTCATCATATCGGGCTTTGATCGAGGGCGACGCGATATTTGGTAAATAGTACAACTTAACCCGAGAGGTAGGCTCGCAGGAGGCGTCATAGAACGCAGTCCAATAGTACAAGTTTCACGCACTTCAATCTCTATTAGAATCAAGGTCCTTCATCTTCCTCTTTGGCACCTCCTTGTACCATTCTGGAACCTCGTGAGCTCTGGGCACGGCTTTCTTCCGCAACTCCCTGATTTCCCTCTCCTCGTTCTCTTCCTTTTCCCTTCTCTTCTGCTCCAGCACGCGCTCCAATTCCCGTTCCTTCTCTCGGAGATGATTGTCGAACCTTTCCCGTTCACGCGCTCGCCCGTCGGTATTAAATTCGAATGGCAGTGGCACCACCGGAACTATGTTCTCTTTCCGGAGCGCGAGTTTGGCTTCCTGGGCAGCGTGCAGTGATTTGAAGTCTGGCACCTGATGATAGTTTTGCTTTCCTGGCTTCTCTGAGGCAAGGGTCGTCTCCTTCTCGAATCCGGCTTTACGAGCTTCGATCCGCGCGTCTACTTGGAAATTGAACCCAACAGACTTGGTGGGGTTTACGGGGGGAAGCACGGCCTAACGTCAGAAAGAGAAGCAGCAAAAAATCAGTATGTGTGGATGACATCACTACCATGCGTTCACGCGAGGTCCAGACCCTGGTTTTACCTCACGTGGCACAGCGAAAGAAGCTGGACACTCACGCGCTCGTGACGCCGAGGCATAGATACGCCATTCGAAGCGTCCCCTTCCCCGTGACTCTGCGAGGAACTCGCCGATGTCGCGAGGTTATTCGTTCGCGATAAGTCCAGAATGCGGGAATCTGAACTAGAACATGAAGCATCGTTTTTGGCTAAAGTGGACGGTGCGCGTCCTTGGCTCGATTTATCAAGCGCAATGGACACAGGTTCCTGACGCGTTCGTTTACTTGTACCACGCGTATTCCTAGCCAAGTGTGTCGTGCCTTGTGCAGAGCTTGAGCTACTTGTCGGAGCGCGGGATCCGGCTTTCGCATGAGGTGCAGGAGCATCATTCGCCGAAGCGTCAGCTGAAGTGGCGGTCGTACCTCTTCCCTTCTTTGCTGTGGGCTGTGATAATGATGCTGCCGACGCCGGTCTCTTGCTGGACTGCCGCATGGGCGAACCTGGCGAAACAGGTGCCGCCAAGGCCGAGCGGGAAGCGGCCGTTTTGGAAGGGGAAAGTTGTGACAATGTCAAAGAGTGATCGCGCTGCTCGCTGTCGTGATGAAGGTTGATATTGCTTGGGATGGATTCGCGCCTCTGAAATGATTCAGGGTCGTCTATAGGCGGGATAACAGCTTCCGCATGGGCTAATGGTGAGGGTCTACGAACAATGAAAGGTACCATAGGGTCGTTAGTGTCGTCCTTCCAAAGAAACATTCCAACACGTACCCAAATGAACTGAGTAAGCTTTGGCTATACATGACCAATCTTTCCGCTACACCTCCAGGTGCAGTGGAGCAGATACTGATATCAGAATTGCTTTCATGAAAAAGGTCCGCGTTATCCGACACGACGCGGGTATGAGGGGGTGGTAGAGCTTGTTGTTGAGCAGCCGGAACCGATACAACGTTACGCGGGAACGTAGATGATGACGCGGGTTGTTTACTTCTCGATTTGACAACTCCTCCCGATGCAACGGTCTGTTGAACGTCACGAACGAGTAAAGAATGAGTAAGTCACTACGTGTTCTGTCCGAATAGCCTTTCACGTACACGTTTGTGGTTCATGGCCGGTTGTACTCGCCTGCTGGCCAGGGGCTTTGACTTAGTGACGTGGGTCGTTTCAGTATTGTCCGTAGGTGGTGTAGATTTTGATGGTCCCGGGACACCTTCATCCAACTCTTGGAGCTCTGACCGAAGCGTTGTGAGTCTCACACTGGCCGAGGGCTTGCTTTCTGAAGGTACCCGTGCATGCGTCATTTTTCTTGACCCATCTTTCGATTTTCCTTTGGCCAGCGTTGTCTTAACCGTCAGAAATTGCTCCGGTGCATTCGATGCTGGTTTTGACTCCAATTTAGATGGACGAGGCGTGAGTTCTTCAAGAGTGAATGGCTTGACGCGGCTCGTTAATACAGGTGTTGCAGACTGTCCGTTGTCGAACGCATCCCGGAAAAAGTTCACGTCGTCTTCGTCGAGCAAACAATCACCATCAGACAGAGCATCAGAAATTTGAAAAGAAAAGGATGCATCTGAGCTATCTGGCAGATGCCTCAGACTAAGTTCGTCCCCCTCGACAAATCGTGGTGGTGGCATGGTTGATTAGGATAGGATATCTGTCAAGGGCCTTCAACCTTTAACTGCAAGTTGAGAATATCAAATATGCAACTTCAAAAGTACTGACTTCTCTTTTGTAAAATCACAGGTAGAAGATAGGACGGGCAATTGTAGTGAAGGTCGAAGTTGAATGGAAGTTGAACACAACATTCATCGTCAACGGTACCGGCGCGTTCTAACCTAAGATCACGTGACCGTACGCGTATATAGAACCAAATAACGCCACTGGGCCACATTGGCTCAGTTCGACTCGGAACATCGCCAGATAAGCTAATCAATCTGCTTATTTGGCTTTCCAAAAATGATTTCACGACTTGTGTCGACTGTCTGATGAGATTACAGCTTACTGAATTACATGATCCTGATGCCGCCGGGGGCGCGCCGCCCTTCACGTCCACAATTTTTAGTCAGACCTGCAAATTTTTCACTTACCAGTCTTTACGCATGTTCATATTTACCTAAGTTAATATCCCTGTAAACTCCGGACCATGTCGTGGGATCGCATCGTTATTCAAAGCCACCTCGAATGATTGAATGTCGATGATCAGAAAAAAAAGTTGTCGGGGGTTTGGGCGGCGCTCCATGGCTGTTCCCCAGAAAGACTAGTATACTGTGAGTACTTCAGACCAAGTAAGTAATACGATTGATGAACATGTCATGGTGGTGCCAAGATAGCCGTCCACAATATCCTTACTTGGGTGCTGTGTAGAACAGCGAATTTGGTAACATGTTTTTTTGGATGCGTGCATTCCCACCTTACACCTGAGTCCCCAAGATTTACATCGTAGAATACCTGGGGTGTTTGTAGATTTTCCCTCAGGGGTTCATGCCTCTCCGTTGCATGCTCGCCAATCGCACGCAGTTGCTATGTCTGGCTAGTCCTGTATGTGCCAGACAGCGCCCGTAACTACCGGAGGGTAGCTGCTACATTAAACTTCACGAAATCCAGAAGCTCGGTGGTCCACAGTGAGCGTGTATGGAGTGGCTGGCAGAAATAGCAGATGACATTAACTTTTCCACCCCCAGCGTCGCTTCTTATCGGCTCCATCGTAAAACGGCGTCTTCCTGCCAGGCCCCAGCAATGTTTCTCTTACATTTTTGCACAATCGTAGTGTAAGTGCCAAATTCTCTTCGGTTCAAACGCTTTGTTTCATGACAGTACGTGCAGACCCTTCGTCAACTGACGGCTCAAAGGAGGGCGACCATGATCTTCAGGCAGAAGAATCGGGTGACAGGCTGATATCACGGCCTTCTATGCTCGCCCATGACCGAGCAGCCTCTGACGGCGCCACCTTCGACTTCGGCCGCTTCAGAACGGAGACTTGGCATGGAGATCCGCGCAGGACGTCGGTCACTTTGTGGTCCACAGTACTCGAGATCTTGTGGAGACCAACCGTCACCCAACCGTCACCCCAAATTTTGAACCCCCTGGCTGCATCCGATGAGAATATGTCAACGAGTTCCCCCATCATCGGAGCTCTCTTCGCAAGTTCTCTTCACTCTTCTTAAAGGAAGCGGGATAACGGACACAGCCCACCGTCGCGTGCACCTTCCATTCTCGTTGTCGAGAACCACCCTTCGTCAAGCCCTGTGCTCCAAAGAAGGCACAGGCGCGCGGGTATGACGTCCGCCTCCGCCGTTGGGTTGGCGGACATCAATATGTTCTGTGCATCATGGCCGACAGTGCACCTTGACCAAAGAGTCGGACAGAAAATGGGGTCCATTCTACCCACTTGCTCGCTTTACCACAAACGGTTTACGAAACCCCTTTTCAACTGATACAAGAGGGAAATGCATCAGTCATGCATGCCGTAGCGAGATGGATCATCGATCTTTTTTGTTTGCCGAGAATACAAGAGGCGCAATAGGCAATTCTCAAACCAGAAGAAGAGCTATAGCAGCATATCATGAATATATCGCAGCGTCGCCTTCAAGCACTTTTAATAACGGCATTTACCAGGTGTTTACACAATCTGAAGGGGATGGCTGTCATTCTGACTCACTATCACCTCAACGCCTGTGACGCCAGGATCCTGGTCGACGTTGAGTTCCAATTCGTGGCGCAATTTGGAAGCAAGGGTCGGGAGGTAGCCGCGTTCCGTATTAGTGTGACCGCCTAAGGAAACAGATTGCCAAAATGAGTGCCAAGAAAAAGGTTAAATTGCGAGATAGCTGACATAGAATTACGTGTGTCCCTGCTGCAACAGCAGCCAGAACTTCGTGCTGGTAATTCGAGAGAAGTCTAGAATGAGTATTGGGGTGTAAAGAGCCGATGGGGAGGGAGGGCGTACGTGTGACATCTCGCCAGTGAAATATACGTCAGCCTTCTGGCCTAGGAGCATAGACCCACCAGAGCCTGCACAGATCGCGACAGTGCGAATAGGGGCTGAGCGGACCTCAAGGGAAGCAGCATAACCAACTTGAACTGCCCAAGAATCGGTGATCAGAGTGGTGCCTTCTAACTTAAGCGAAGCTCGGGGGAAGGGTAGATGGGATCGAAGGAACGATTGCTCACTTTGTGAAAGCTTGAGTTGTTTCTTTATCCTGCTCTCTAAGATGCTCATACTGATTGCTGAATGCAGAGTTACGAGTCTGCCTTCGCCTCCTTCGTTGACGCCTTCAGCATTGACCTTATCGCCTATGAGAGATGAGATGGATCCGTTCTCTTTACCATCTAGGACCCCATCTGCAAGCCAGTCATTCACACCGCCCCAGACCGAGTCGAGTGCCGAATGTGGACTGTATATCGAGATTCCCTGCGCCGCGCATTGCAGAAGGGACGATTGCAACGGAGTCTTCAACGTGAGGGCCTGGAGGCCTTTGAAGATAGGCGGATGATACGAAACGATAACTGAGGTACCATTGGCAATGGCCTCATCGAGGACGGAGGTCGTGAGGCTAAGAGTTTATATCGGTTCCTATCAAATCGCGTATAGTGGAGGAACGGTAATTGATATACTCAATAGTCAGGAGAACTCGCCTCTTCTCCTTGATTCGAACTGGAGATTCTGCAGATACGGTGCCCCTTTAAATACATCTTTTGGACGAGAAAGACGCGTTGACGGACCTAGCAATAAGCCAACCTGTTTCAAGTGTGATTGATGAGTACTAATTTTGTTCAGTCAAGATGGGACCTGACATTGTCCCAGCTCTCAGCGAGCCGAAGAGGAGCAATGCGTTCCATCGCTCGACAAACTGCTTTCAGAATGGGATTTGCCATATTGAAATTTTTCAATGATTGAGGAGAGGAACGCCTGTACAGGCAAGCAAGGGTCGCGGCAGAAGCGCTCAAGTCACAGTTTGAAATTCCGACAAGAACAGTGACTCTAAAAATCGTACCAGCCAAGCTATAACGAAGCTGCGACTCAATGGATGTTCCTAAACGACTAGTATGTATCTGTCACTGATAAAATCTGCATGGGCGTCTGAATATGACATGTGCCACGTTGGCTTTTCAGATTTATTACCCTTCGGTGTTAAAATAATAGGATATTTCTTTCTCACTCTGAGATAGGTGAGTTGAATCAGTTTGCTCACTCAAATGGCGCTATCATATAAATGTAATCAGGTATAGCTCACTGCCCAGGGCTTCAGATCCATCAACCCCTCAGATGACACGCTGGGGACAACCGGGAAGGTAGCCATCCGTTCTATACAAATTCTGACACTGACAGTACAGACAGGTTTAAGTCTTTCATGTCTTTTACATCACGCCCTTGGAGACATGATGACAGGATCTGATGATGTGCCACGACACGAGCACGGCACTAGCATCCCTGTTTGTGCCTCCTGCGAATCCAGAGGGTCTTACGGCAGAGTAATTAATACTCGACACTCGCCACGCGCTTGAACTTTCAAGACGATATAGCGGACGCCATATTCTCGTCGATCTATGACCGGACCTATCATTGATACACTGCTCTCAATGTCTTTTGAGCCCGGGTGATCGTCGGGATGATGACATAGTCATACGTTCCGTTCCAACGGCGATGGAAAGGACTTTCGCATCCTTTAACCGTTCATATGACCTCGAATTTGGAGATTGTGCTTACTGGGCAACATACGCGCAGCATTGTTGTATCACTTGGCCTGGCGCGGCCTGTTATCCCGGTCACGGTGGCCTAATGATGCCGCTGCATGTGCTCAATGGGTAGGCGTCGTCGTCATGCGGATGGCGTTACTTATGATGGATTCGTCGCTCAATGGGGGGACTTAAGTTGCCCCACCCGAGAACTATGACCCATCGAGCAGGTCTGTGCCGCAGAATAGATCTTTGGAGGCACGTGCCACGATCGCCACGAAGTATTCAATACACTCACAATCTACTGATGTTTCTACGCATCTTCTATGAAGCCATCCCTCTCTACAGTGTACCCGGTGACATCTTGCGCAGGGGATATCAACATGGCCGCTGAGTCAGATTCAGGGCAGTACCTATACGCGTCATGAACCCTGTTCCCTGGATAGAGACCAAATCAAAGAAGTGGATAACCAGTGAACTCGTGTTCTTTCCTTGTCTGTGCGAGAGCGAACAAACCATGCCCTGCCAGGCACCCTCCCGGTACTGGTCCCATAGACAGCCATCGCACAACTCACATGTCTCTGTCCTCATGTTTTTTGTATCACGAACCAGGGGATTACCAGGTTCCGAGGGAGGGCAATGAAACAAGCGACTCGCAACTCGCTGATGGCTCGATTGCGGTAACAATTTGTTGTTATCTGAACCATTTATCTGATTTATCTGAGATCTTGTCCTCGGTATTTGCTTCCACACGACATCAGCAAACGATCCCCAGTGGGTCAGCGCGCCAACACCGCGGGCAACTTCGATTGAGAAAAGAGCGGGTGAGCGCAATGACCGCAGTGGCATGCTGGATTTTGAAAGCTTAAAAATGTATCAAGATGGTTTTACGGGTTCCTGTTTTCCCCTTTTTACACCGGAACTGTCCAGTGCCGTCTTTTACGACATTGTTGCTTCTACTCAACAAGTCTGGTGGGGCTTCAGGATACTTGATACATTCTTCGCTGATACGGCAGGCTACTGCGGCCAATTTATTTCATCAAACTGCCCGTGGTTTCAATTGGTGTTACTCATATACTGCAGACCAGCGTGCTCCGCCATCCACTCGCTGAATAACCGCGCAAGTGTTAAACTCCGAGGGCCTGGGCATCTGAGCTGTGCACTGACAGTGGAGATAGTTCGATGCCGCTCTTACCCTCGCCCTCTGCGTTTCTGCGGTTACAACTTTTCATCTTCTGATCATTGGCGAAGTCATTGACTCTATGGCGAATAAATGGCATCCTGTTTTGGCATCGTGTGACTCCACGCCACGGAAAAAGTAAGATGGATCCAAAAGAACGGTCGTTCACGTTCTATTGCGAGCCGAGCCATCCCTCTCTTCGTTTACCGACAGCCGCCAAAGCTATGTATAAGGTTTTAACCCCGTGCCACCACAACAGTCAGATTCGCGCACATTTCTCATTTTCCTTGGAGCATGAACAAACCCGCGATTCCAGCGGGTGTTCAGGGTTGCGAGGTTAGAAGTCATGGAAGGTCGATTAGAGTAAGTACGTATACGTTACAATATCTACCTTACCCACTTTGTGTGTCGCGAATTTCTGTTTGCTCGTTGATATATAGAGAGATAAACGCCGGTCTGAACTTGTTCTAAGAATAATAAATAGTATTCAAACGCCGGCGCCACCGCACATGGCACGCAGCTTAACGTTAGTTATTGAGTGAGCCAACTCTGTTCGCTACAAAAATACGCAGCCGAAAAGGGTTGGTGAAATATCAGGGTATTCTAAATCGATGCCACAAGAGGCTGAAGGAATCAGAGGCGGCGCTGGCCGAGCAGCCTCGACGGGAAGATCGATTATCATAACGACGAGAGCACAAAGGGCGAGAGCACGAAAGGCGGGAACACGAAATAAAAAAAAACCCTATTGTGAAGCAAAGCAGTACAAGACACTAAACTAAGATCGTACATAGTAGGTCCATCTAAAGCTATAACCTCACCGTCCCTTTCCCCTCACCTAAATCTCTCCCTCGCTCTTCCGCCGCCGTAGGGCCCTCCTGTCGCGGAACGACAGCACTAGTAGCGCTCCCCATCCCTAAATCGTCATCGTCATCGTCGCCAAGGTCAAACGGCTGCGGTCGGGGCTTGTCTTTCGACACTGGACCAGGAACATGCTCGGCAGCTGGTGGAGGTGACCACGCCTGCGGTTGGGGCTGATGCTGCTGAGGGGGATTCGCGAAAGGCGGAGACGCAGGTGCGGATGCTTGGGCCTGATGGGAAATGGGATTGATCTCAGACTTCTTCCTAGCATGCGGTGTAGTCGCAGAGGTTGTTCGGGAAGGAGTAGGGCGGACAAACCCGCCCACACTAGCGCTTTCTGCGGGAGGTGGGCTTGATACTTGCGTGTGGTGACTGACGGGGTTGAGCCCGCCCGTGCCTTGTGCAGAGCGGGGGAACACACTACTGCTTCCACTCACGGGGAATGGTGTCTCGAGCCCCTCTTCTGGCATACGGTAGTTGTACTGGTTGGACGCGATTCCGGCGAGGTCTTTGAACCAGTCGATGGCTTCGGAGGCGTGGTAGCGCATGCTTTCGAGGGAGAAGCGAGGGATCTGGTCGAGGCCGCGAAGGCGGAGGACGAAGCGGTTGTAAAGGGTCCCAGCGACGAGGTAGAGGAGGGCGAGCGATATTAGCCTGTACGATGCCACAAGTTAGTGTTGATATTTAGAAAGGAGAGGCACATACGTGAATATGAAGAAGGCAAAGAATCCCCACGCGCTGCCTGGTTCATTCGTTGGACACGCAATCTGCGGCAAAAAGGTCAGGAATATAGGCCATTTGAGAACGAGAAATCGAATTACATGTGTCCTCCACTGTATAAAATATCCACACGCATCCTCATCTCTGCCAGGCGGGAACTGAGCCACAAGGCGCGGTTCCCCAGTACCGAAGACTGCAGTGTCACACACGAACTCGACAACGGTTGAAGCGCGGAGTTCGCTGCCGCCTGATTTGAGATCGCAATACGAGCCACCAGTGAGCGTGATACGCGGTTTAGAGTCGTGGATTGATAAAGTTGTGTTTACAGCTCTGAAAACAAGGGTAAGTTTTACGTTACGGTAGATAAAAGAAGAGCGCTCACCCAATTGAGAAATCTCGGTGGTCCAGTCTGACGAACCCGCCTATCTTGGCATCGTCTACATCCTTTAAGCCAAATGTTTCGCGAGTTGGGCGCCTGCAGACATTAATAGCAAACAAGTGGTCCTCTGGTGTCCGAAATTCATAGTCCTGACTAGACAGAGCGTGAATACCGGAAATGAGTCTAATAAGACTCCTTTACTTTGATTTGAGCGGGTTGAGGTCATAGTATCTTCCTTCATGGTGGATTGTACATGGCATTTCATCGTCTGCCATGCATGCTACGACAGCAAGGGCTAGGAGAACGAGTAACCGCATTTTGAGGAGCACTGCGCGCAACTTGGCCACTGTCAGGTGCTGCCAACTTGCAAGCGTGGAAACTGAGTTTGAAATATACCCATTTGGATAAGGCCATCAATCACTTCACTTGCGGAGGATTCTCAGAAAGATTTCTGCAGCCTCACAAGCTTCCTTCATTCTTGGTTTTCAGATCTCCACAAAACACGGAAGAAGAGTCAAAGTGTCATAATTTACCTCCTTTTTGTGAAATGTTCAATACCGGTGAACAAATGATGAACCGTTATCAACAAGTGGACACTGATGTTGACTTTCGACGATTGACGTACAGACCATCCCGCTTCCGCCGTAAATCCTCCCTATTATATTATGCTTTGATGCACATAGGATCGACCCTGTCAACAAGATTTTATTTCGTCATCCCCCAATATTTCGTGCTTGTGACAGCCATAGATTTGGATAGGGATTTGTTCGTAACGACGTAACCCGCAATCAGCGGAAAGCAGAAGCTGAGCATAAGAAATAAATGTCTTCATAAAAACCGAGGAGATAAGTGGCTCACTCACACTGCATCTATGAACAATATCCGCACATGTGATCCTACATCTGAATACTATTAATGCGCCGCATTAACTTGTTCCGCAAGCTACTACGTACATCACCGTTGAAATCTCATTTTGCCCTTTTATGGGCGGTCAGAAATTATATATACATTTGTTTGACTGACTAGGAAAAAGAATTTACAGTGGCGTTGTCGTTGGTATCATTTTGTTAGTGCCAACTACAATCGCCACACCTTGCTAGAACCAGCTCCTCGCAAGCCGGTAGGTTGAGAAGTAGAATCATGAGCCATTTATGGTGCTAGGCATATGTTACCTATTTTGAAAGTGACTTTCCTGGAGAGGAAAATCGATTGCCTATTCTGGAGCCCAGAGTCAGACTGAGACATATTGATCAGCGCTCAGCGCCCGCCACAACTTCAGAATAACATAAATAAGGGTGACGTTTGTGCGCTACCTATTTTTCCCTTCCTTCCAACTACCCACATCTAACACGCGGCACGCCACTTGAAGATGCATCGCCTGTAGCAATGGCAATAACGAGCACCTGTTCATCAAGCCCGCAAGTCTGTGCGAGCGAAACATACATGTTGGAGACCTTGGCATATTGCCTGGGGCCACCATGAGCAGAATGGAACCATTTACGCGTGAGTAAGTACGACAATAGGGAGAGGAAAACTAGAAGTTTTCAGGACGGGTGAGCCGCTGCTCACTTCGCTGCTAATACACGGTTTGCTTGCCACGCGGGTGTCGGGTCCTGCCTGCGACTGCGACTAACAAGCGCCAGCGATTCGGGATGAATCTTCTCCAAGGTCGTCCAATATCGCTCAGCCCATCTGGAAAGATACGTGATTCGGCAGCATCTGCAGAACCATTAATGGTCCCTTCAATGCTAATTCAATAGCTGGATTAACTCGGGTCCAAGTATTCGGAGGACTATATTGGACCATCCAGAACTCGTTAACGATGTGCAGCACCCAGGTCGAGGTTTCCTTTGTCTCGAAGTTGGTCCCTGAAGGAATAAATTTTTGATGAACCATCAAATTGACTTGTTGGACAGGAAAAGGACAAGCGCTCGTCGGAGTCTTTATATTCTTTTTTCCTTGCCTCCACCACGGCCACTTAGGTTTGCTTTCAACCACTACCTTCCATCCCGCCGAACAAGATAAGTCGAGACAAGCATTCGACCATTAGAACGCAGATCCATCTGTATCGGTATGCATTGATTGCCTTCCTTCACTAGCTAAACTTATATGTGATTATAGCCACTTCAAGCTAATCTCTTCGCCATCCGATCGCAAAAATGGCGACCTTTCGTCCACGGTGGACCCAGTGGAGCTTTCCTGTTAATCCACCAGGGATCCCTACCGATCGTCAACGCGAAGAACAAATTTCGGCCGACCTTCGAATGGCGCGCGAGCTCCAGGCCCGGGAGGAGCGAAATCTTATCGCCGATTCCATACGCAGTGCAAACGAACGCCATTACCGCTCTGCTAGCACTCCAACTGCTCGTGCGCCGACTCCTGATATCCCATTTATCCCGCCGGTCATCCCGCCAGTCGTGCCGTCGGAGCAAGGAAGTGACCACGAGGACGAGCCCGCCTCCCGCCCCCCGCCACCCGCACCAATTCCAATTCCGCGGCCCCGACGCACCTCTTCCACCTGGGCTTCCACCGCCGCATTTGCCAATAGACCTGTCATCCCGCCTGTCATCCCGCCCGTTATTCCTAGCCCCGTCCGTGAGCGTGCGTCTTATTCTTACGGTCGTTCCGCGACCCCGGCACCGCCGCGTACTGCATATGAACCTTGGTACCCACCCGGCGTTGTTCCACACCACCAGCGTTCCTTTACACCTGGGCCAAACATTTCTGCACCACCCAATCCTTCTGCATATTACCAGTACCAGCAGTACCAGCAGCAACAAATACTACTGCAGCAACAGCAGCAACGACAACAGCAGCAACAGCAACAGCAACAGCAACCTCGGCCCGTCATCCCAGCTCCGCCTATTCCGCCTCTCGTTCGAAGACAACACGACAACTCGACCCAGAATTTGAAACCCTCTCCTCCCGAAGAGGAGGTCATCGTACCGTTTATTCCACCCGAATATAACGAGAAGCCTACCCGCGCGCCCAGGCCGATTCTCAAGCCCAAGCCAGCCTCGGCAGTGTTGCCACAGAAGCCGACGCAGTTATCGTCACCCATGATGGACGAACATACAGTCGCGAACACGAAGGCGAATGCGACCACTATCGTGCGGCGTTCCAGCCTTCGCAAGGGAACTGCGGGCAAGGGAACTGTGGGCTTCACGGTGCCGGATCCCGAGACCAATAGTACTGATTCGGAGACTGCTGTTGAGACTAGCTCTGAGGACGCGGATGGGGACGCGGACACGGAGAGCGATCCTGGGCCTCTCCAGGAACTTCGCCCGCACATAACTATGCTCACCAGCTCTATGAAGTGTAGTAAGAGGAATGAAGATAAGCCTTGTTTAGGCTCCATGGAAGTTGTACGTCCGGTTTCTTTTCGCTATCCACCTTATCCATCTCCTCTTACCCGACCCCATGTTCCTTTTTTCTGTTTACTTTGCCTTATCAACATGTCGATTAATTGCCTTGTCCTTCACAGAAACCCATTCACACCACCATCACGTCTTCGTCCCTTCCTTCCCTCGCTTCACATCTGCACCTCATGTGCCCCGACTGTCGGGCAATGCACTGCCGCGGGTGTGCCAGATTATGCGACTGCAAGCGTATCTGCGATGCTGGCCCCGATACTCCCGATTGCCGCCTCAAGACCTGCTGCCGCGCTGGTCGAGCCATAGGCATCTTCGCCATTCTCTCCTGCTTCGACGCCGAGTTCCTCGCTCTAGTCTCCGACTCCCCATATTCTTCATACGCCGAATACACAAAGCACACCATTGTCTCCAACTCCTCCTCAACGCCCTCAGCGCTATCCACCCTCCTCCTTAACACTCTCACTGCCCTCACCCAGTGGATACCGCTCGAAGCGCCGCGCTCGAGTGCCCCCCCGCCGGGAATCCATGTTTCCCTGGGGCCACTCTTCCGCACCTCCTTGCTGCTCGACGTCATGCGAACATACCTCCGCGCGCCTCGAGAGAAATGGGTGCGCCCTGAGAATGGGGCGACATACGAGGCGATTTTGGGATTCTTGAGGGTGCTTGAGACGGCCGGGAGTAAGGCCGGGAACGGGAACGGGTCTATCAAGGCGCTTCTCACGAAGGGTGGGAATGACATACGGCGCACGAAGGGGGTAGGGGCGATTGTCTGGGGGAGTGCGGATGGGAAAGATAAACGAAAATGGGTGAATGGGAAGGAAGTGAAGAGGAAAAATCCGGGCTGGTACGCGGGCGAGGAGCATGAGAGTTTTACTGAGATGCTCACAAGCAAGAGGGTGTTGGCGGATGTGGAGGCATTGAAAGATAAGATGATGGAGGATGAGGAGGAGAGGAAGGCGTTGTTAGATCAGTTTTCGATGGAGCTGCAGTATTGGAGAGTTGGGAGTTGGTTATCCTAATTTGGTCCGCTGGTCGATTCTTTGCTTTCGCTCTGGTCAATTCTGGATTCTTGGAGCTTGTACTATTTCTTTTTTTTTGTACATCCCACACATGTTTTTTTCCTTGCATCCTTTGCATTCGCATTTTTCGCATTTACACCATCACACATACCCCAAAACGCATATCTACATGTACCTCCTGTATTGCTTTCGTAGTCTGTTTTAGTTCTGGCGTCGTATCATGTCAAGCAGGTCTCAGATTCGTTCAGAATCAATTCATATTATCTTCATTAGCTAACGCGAACTGAATCCGCAACGAGCATCAGTGAGAACACCACGCTGTTTCAATCATCTCAGCTTCATGTACATGGTTTCATACGACTGGCCCTACCAGGAAAATAAACTAGTCCTTAGGTGGCGCCCCTGGACGACGGGCGGTATTGCCATATGCATTTGTCGATGGTATTGCTCGTCTTTTCTTTCTTGAAGGCCATATCCGTCCGAGCGAGAACGGGATGCTGGATCGTTCTTCGTTGCCGTGTCAGACCGGTTCATGTGGGGGCCAAGGCTACACTTAGGAGCTCAGAATTTGATTTAGTAGCCTGCAACAGGGCGTGGAGTCGGACGAGTTGACGGAACCTACCCGAAGCGTTAGTCAGAGTTGTGAAACAACTTTGGGGTCTACTTGCATCTAGTGCCGCAATTCGGCAACAGATGAAGAGCGGACGACTACTGCGCCCCCGGAAGAGTGGGCCACACGCAAATTATACACGTGTGGCCTGGGATTGGACATACATATGATGTTATCGAGATTTCTTTGGAAGACCAACCTGAACAATGGACAAACGGAATGGGGTTGGTGCACACGAAGTGCGCATTCGTGTAGACGTTAGAGTTTAGAAGTTGGAAATACATTCATTCACCACGTGCGGCTTCGGGAACGGGAAAATTGATAATAATGAGATGGGACTTTCCCTCACTCGTCGGAAATGAAAAATGAAATTCTTGGAAGTGATGACCCGCTGCTGAGGATCGGGAAGTTGTGTGTACCATCATTGGAAGCGGTTCAAATTCGGGGTGGCGGCTGGCCTCGGCATGCTAGGAGCTGGACGAAAAGAGTCAACGACAAGCGACAAGAGCGATGCGGGCGAGGGATCGGTTAAAAGGATCTCAAGATCGGGTTTGCACATGTCGTAACAAGAAATATCAAAAGGGCACACAAACTTTCGGACCGTCGGTTCCCATTTATAAGTCAAGATCGAGGACCGGGGCTTGCTTGAAGGTGAAAAATGTTGGATACGAAGATGCCAAGGCAATCACTCGTACGCAGGTGAACCGAAGGCGATCATGCCCAAGGCAAGCCAAGCAGAAGGGAAGGCAGAAAAAAAGTAGTATGGATTCTCCGCTGAGCTTCACTTTTGCTTACGATTACGAGCGTGTTTAAGATGTTTGTGTAACTCATAACCACCGCAGCCGACTTTCCCCAATTACCGATCAACCTCACTATAAAACCCACCGTTAGAAACTCTTTTCAGAACGGAAGGGAAAAAAACCGTACCCAAACACCAAATCCTAAAAAGATGCAAGCAGGGAATATCAGCAAGGCACGGTGGAGTGGCAGGCAAGGAACGGCGCACCATAGTTCCGATGATGGCCACCGCGTCTGCAAGCATGTGCTATAAGGAGACAAGAGAAGGTCAGCGGGCCGATAACAAGACAGAAAGGAAATGTTTCTGACATCTAAAATGAAGAGACATCAGCAACACGTTCGCGGAGACAGAGAGACAGACTAGACAGAAGGAAAAGTGACGTACGTCTCATCATGAAGTCCGATCCTGCTAGATGCGCGAAGCCCGGCGCGCGGATGCTACACCTGTAAGGGCGATTCGTGCCGTCACTAGAAGGGGAAGGAAGAGGCAAAATTAGTGAGCAGCCAGGGACGTGGATGTTTTGACAGAAGCTTGAACTTACGAGACGAGATAGACGCCCATCTCGCCCTTGGGTGCCTCAATCGCGGTGTAGGTCTCGCCTGGCGGAACAGAGTAACCTTCACTGAAGAGCTAGAAGTGGTACGAGATTCGTCAGCTTGCTTACAAGAACTGAGGATGTCACACACCTTGAAGTGGTGGATGAGGGACTCCATGCTCTCCTTCATGGATGCACGGGGCGGCGGCACGAGTTTGTGGTCATCAACCTTGATTGCTCCCAAGGGCATCTTGTTGAGGCACTGGTAAGAAAGGAAGAAAGGTAAGGACACATTCCAAGCACGGTGAAGATCAACTAACTTGGCTGATGATGCGAAGCGACTCTCGCATCTCCTGGACACGGCACAGGTACCGGTCATAACAATCTCCATTCTTGCCGACCGGAATATCGAACTCAACCTGGTAAAAGGTGGACGATGAGCACGAACCTCAGCAGATGACACGAGATGAGAACATACCTCAGCATATTTATCATACGGGGCCGTCTTCCTCAAGTCCCACTTGATCCCGCTTCCTCTAAGCATGACACCGCTGAAGCTGTAATCTAATGCCTGCTTCGCTGTGACAGGGCCGACACCAATCGTTCTCTCTTTCCATATCCGGTTGCCACTGACCACCTCCTCTATTTCGTCGATCCTGCTCGCGAACTGCGTCGCCCACATGAAGATGTCGTCAAGGAGACCGTGCGGGAGATCGAACGCGACACCACCGGGACGGACGTATGCTGCATGCAAACGCGCACCAGAAACACGCTCGTAGAACTCCATCAGCTTTTCACGTTCTTCGAAACCCCAGAGGAAAGGTGTGAGACCACCAACGTCCATGACGTGGGTCAGAACGGCCATGAGATCTATGGACCTCTCAGCGTGATATTGGATACGAGAGAGTGTGACAATACATACGGTTAAGAATACGAGTGATTTCACCAAACAAAGTGCGGATCCATTGGGCGCGTTCGGGGACTTGGATGTTGAGGAGTTTCTCGACAGCGAGAGAATATGACAACTCATTCGTCACTGTTAAAACCGTCAGCAGTGTATTCAGAAATTTAAGGACAGACCTACTCATAGAGACATAATCCAGACGGTCAAAGTACGGGAGAGCTTGGATATAAGTCTTGTATTCAATCAGTTTCTCTGTCCCGCGATGCAATAGACCAATGTGCTATGCACTGTGATTAGAAAGGATAGGTAAAAGTTATGAGAGAACACACTGGATCGGCTCGGAGAATCTCCTCTCCATTTAGTTCCAGAATCATACGAAGCACACCGTGAGCAGCCGGATGTTGAGGACTGAAACAGTCATGTCAATAATGCATCCCCTTCTTACAAACTCCCACAAAACTGACCCAAAGTTGACTACGATAACACCGTTAGAGCTCAAGACGGAAGTATACATTTACTGCACTCACCAGTGAAATGCCTCATCTTTGACTCCTTCCTACCAGTCTGATCAGCTAAAAGTTCAGCTGCAGATATTCCATGAAGATCTTCGACCATATGGTAGTCGAACACATTTTTCGTCGCAGTCTCCGTCGCAGGCTCAGCCTGTGCCAGTGAGGTCGAACTCGAGATGTTTCTCCGAGAGAGGCGCGAAGTTGATGCTGCAGATGCCCGTGCAGAGCGGGCTATAGAGCGCAGCAGCACTGAAGATGCCATGTTCGTCGTTGCGGACAGCGAGCAACGGCCAATTGCCAACTCGGAATTTGGCGGGAATGGTGTGACAACGCGCGTAACTAACCACGTCACCTGCGTGACGCGCCAGAAGAAATTATTAATTAAATAATTTCTTGATAATTCGTGTCCGTTTTTCCTCCGTTTTTCCTCCGTTTTTCAGCGATTGGAACTTGGAGGGTGGGAAGAGAGGGATGGAGGAATTATAATGATTATTTATGTAATAGATACCCTTAGAGAAAGACGTTGGCAATGAATATCTATTTTCCCGAAATTGGCAAATGATTTCAAAAATCACGTACGTATACGAGTCACCTTCCAACCTTCATGATATTCATTCATTCGCATGTGTTGAATTCTCGTGTGCTCTCCGCCTTTTTGCTGTGTTTTCAGCCTCAAAGGGGTACTAGAAATGCCCAGCTGCTTGGCGCATTGTCTTCCTGGGCGAAATTTCTTCTTTCAAGATCGTCTGGTGCTTCCTGGGCTTGTCCATTTTCGAAGAACCAAGCTAGTTCAGGTTCTTCGGCGAGCCTGAGGTCAAACCAATGTGTAAGGATTCAACTTCGTATATGAACACCATTGATTCCATTGTAGTGTCTACTATCTGGGCCATTTTTAATTGTAGTGCCCCATTTTGAGGGTATCGGATACTCTCAAAATGGGGCACCGACGAAAGATTAGACCTCTATTGGGTTACATGAGGGACTGCAAGTTACGAAGGCTCCACATCACAGTATATTTATCTATCTGTGAATCCAATTGCTATGCTGTATGCTTCCTGTGCACACGACGTCCAGATTTCAAAGTCGATCATGATAGCGGCCCCGATCGCCCTACCTTGTACCTACCACTATCAAACATTACGAGAAGAAAGGCAGGATAAGGACGGCGCCTCTGTAACAAGACCAGAACCATCCTGACACATATCGTCTGGGCCCTCATCGAGCAACTCCCAACGCGTCGTGGTCCGGATCGGAACCGACATTCGACTTTGTACAAACGAGATGATTCTCAAGAACACGCTCGCTAATACAAAAGCCGTAGGGTCCACCTTCCTATCGCAGCTTTCGAACCAGCGAGCCTCAATCGAAGCCATGTAGGTGTCTACACCACGCTGGACTTGCCCAGTCTGACCTAGTATAAACTAGCTGCATACGAGGCATCCACTCCATCAGTACTCTTCTCAACTTTCATTGACATGTTCCCCGACTCAACAGGAATAGTACCAACCTGTCAGCGGGGTCATCAGATTCGTGTTACGGTTTTTCAGGAGAAAAAAATGCAGGGGGGCGATGCGATGAGAGCCTGAATTCAATCGATGTTAGCCATAGTTGGTTCTCTGACGAGCATCGCGGCATCCGGTCAGCTGGCTGGGATCATCAGCTTAGATATTCATCTATCGGTTCCAGCAACCAAAGAAGCGCCTTCGAGAAATCAGTGTCGTCTGATCTCAATGCGCCAAAGCCCAGTATTGGTATGCATGTATCTCTACGCTTATGTCTCCCCCGCGTCTTCTCCTCGTGCTCTGGGTTTGACTTTTTTATGATACTTAGGGGCTTGAAATTTCATTAGGTATATTTAGAGGGACCAAACCTCTGAATCACTGCAGCTTGTACTTGTTCGCGATGAAGAGGCCCGCTTTATACAGGATCAGACCATTTCTATGAACCCGGAATGCCGCCCGTCTGGAGCCACTGCAACCGACGAAGACCTTGACCATCAATTACCCCATGGCTCTCGGAGGATATTTTTCCACTTCAACTCCTCAAGGCTCGTAGGGACGTCATGGCATGATCGATACTTGATATCATTTGAAATATATTCATAGACAGCACAGTGAACTTGACCCGAGATTCGAACATCGAATACACGCGCAGGCGTAATTACACCTTTCGAGGGGCAGCTGATAGTTTGGCCATACCGACGTCGTTATATCTTCTTGACTGTTCACTAGTATCTTTTCCCTTTACTAACTCAATTCTACATGCTGCGGAGTTATGATAAGTTTCTGGCGCTAGTCATTGAATAAATATTGGCCGGACGAGATTCATACTTGTAACGTTAAATAGGAGTTCATATTCGCTACTCTAAGATCACTTTTTCAAATAAAGATAGCCGAAGCCTTGATGAATATCTACGTTCTGGGGAACGGCTCATGTCAGATACCTTCCTTCCTACCTTCCGACATCGCGTATAGTGCCTCCTTGTCGCCAGATTCATCCACGAGAGCCTTCAGTCTCCCATTCGGGATCTTAAGCAGTTGTTTCGGGGTGTCAAATTCAACCTTTCGAACTAATCAGTAAGATGTCGTCAAGTTATGTGAATAGGATGATTACATACAATTCTCCCAGCATCGAGAACCATCTAAAGCAAAAAATGGTTAAAACAAAAACTTAAAGCCCTTATGCGTTTCGGAAAATAGGAACTCACGATTTTATCGGCATCCATGATTGTTTGCAGTCTGTGGGCAACCGTTATCAGGGTCACGTCACCACTTAACTCTTTACGAAGAGATGTTTGTATAATTGAATCCGTCTTGTAGTCTAATCGAATGAATTTATGAGAGGCGGGATTGCAGATCCTGTGAGAAAACCGACCAATAGCAGAAGTTGCTGAACAGGACCGGTCAGCACAGGAGACGTGCGCCACTGAAACGTTTGCTTACCTTCATCCAGAATAAGGAGCTTACTGCCACGCACAATTGCTCTTGCTAGAGCAAGGATTTGGCGTTGACCCACTGATAAGTTCCCACCACCACTTGAAATGGCACTATCTAAAGTGATACGTCCTTCATCTAGTTCACCTTGTAAAGAAAACAACCCAGCGGCGCGGAGAGCGTCGTTCAAAGCGGCATCGTCACATTGATCAAAGGGATCAAGATTTTCTCTCAGTGTGCCGCTCAATAGCTCAGGCTACAGCATAAGTCAGTTGTGCTGATGAGAAGAAAGAATAGATAGCTGACGATCTGCGGAATGATAGTGATGTTGGACCTGAGTGCATCTAGATTGATGGTGCTTGTATTCTCGCCATCATAATACACGTTGCCGTCAGTGAAAATGCAGCGCAGAAGCGAAAGGGTCAAGGAGCTCTGCAGAATTATCAGTCACCTTCAGATGCGAGGTAAAGATGGAAAATATACATACTTTTCCTGAACCTGTCCTTCCAACTTAGGAGAATTGAGATCACAACCCCACGGAGGTACTCAGAAATATCTTACCAACGCCGACGCGCTCCCCGGATTTGATATGGAATGAGAGATCGTGTAGTACTTTTGGTCCAGTAAGTGAATATCTTGCTGACAGATTCTCCACCCGAATTTCGCCGCTGGATGGCCAATATGCCGGAGGGATGCCCTCCTTAGTAGCTTTCGGCTCCTGCTCAATTTCAATATAGTCTTGAATACGTTCCAAGCTATAACAGATAAGCATAAGATGTGGATTGTTTCTAGAATTACAAACCTGTTGCCTATAAATTCTTTGATGAAAAACAAATCTACACCGCAGATTGATTTGACTAACCTTGTACTTCAAAATCATTCAACACCCTGACCCACCAAAGAATCATACCACTAAAGCCAACTTCGATCAAAGTGAGGAATTATACGTTGACATAAAACAAAAGACTGACCTGCCATGTTAATGGAGAAACCAGTATTCGACGCTGCTTGGTCCTGGAAGTAAACGAGGTAGGCTGCGAGGGAGGCCGCAAATAAGCCTCCGATAGCATCTATCCGGACACAAATCCAGCGATTTAGATTATAGAATGTACGTGCAGATCGTGAGTATCGATTAATGCGGCTGAGTGACTCGTTTTTGAATGCTTCCTGGGCGCCGTAGGCACGAATGGATGCTCGAGTACACATCAAAAACATGAGCGAAAACAAAGTTGATCTAGCTTACTGAGGCCAGCGATGGCTGCACCAAAACTTCTCGCTAGTGAGTAATCAACAAAGAATACTATGTGAAGAACGTACTGGCCAAGGACAGGAGACTTCGCGTTGGACATCTCACGTTTGACTGAAAGCTGGGCTGCCATGTAAATCCGCCCTGTCCAACCGCCTACTATCGCGACAAGAACTCCGGGGAGAAGAAAGGCAGGGGTGAACATGACGACGGCCCCAAATCTCACAAGCATGGTCAACGTCATTTCAAAGAGCCATCGGAGTCCTGACGAGACTGGCCCGTCGACTAGCGGACACAGTAGACGCTCATGAGCGAGTGATTTAACAAAGGGGCTGAAAGACGTACCTGCCCTAATATCCTGCGTACATCTTGCGATCACGCGAGAAGTGGGTGTCACATCGAGCCATCTACACAATGAGATCCAGATACTTTAATATGCAATGAGGTAACCAAGACTTGCCTCAAAGTTGTGCCCAATATAGACGATAGGAGACGTGCGTGAATGCTCCTCGATGCCCGAAGGACTCCGTAGGTATATAGTAGATACGAGAAGGAATAGAAAGTAGTAGCGATTAGTATAAGTCCACCTGCCACGTTGCTGCTTCAGCGAATATTCTCGGAATTTAGATAGAGCGCACCATAAACACCAATATAGCTTGACAAATGGGTCAATGTGTGTCGTGTGCCCTTCAGTACTGAAGCACTCACTGGAAAACTGGAACATCCGACGGGTGGTGCGTGTCATACTGTGATGCCCAGTAACCAAGGTACCAAGTTTGTGCTGCGGTTAAAAAGTCGCACAAAAGAAGCGCGATAGTAACAGACACGAAAAAAAGGACAGGGTTATGACCACCAAGCCCGGAGAAATATAGCTTTACTTCTCAATGTCATCAGTCTTGCGACGAAAAGATAATCGGGAAGGGCTCACGTGCAGCCCAACTGATACGGCCAACTGCTATCTCCTCAGCTACAACGAGTTTCCCATCTGGCTTCGCTTCTGTACTAGGAGATGAAGAATCAACCTCGCTCTCAACCTTGGCTATTGCAGCTTCCTCTTTGGCGAATTCATCAGCAAGGAAAGAATATTCGGAAAGTGCCTCAGCCACGGAGCCCTGGGTATGAATCGTGCCGTCAATGGCCATGGACACCACGTAGCCCGCGATTGGGCAGGCCATAGCTACATTGTGGGTCTAAGCATGTCAGCCAACAAAACGAAAACGACGAGTGCTGTATGTGCTTACTACAAGAAGAACGGTCCTGCCTTGTATGAGGTCTCCAGAAAAACATTTCTCAACAATCCATTTCGATGTGTGAACACTAAGGGAGACCGATCAGAGGCATGGCAGATCGTAGAATCGACAACTCCTCACTCTAAAGCAGCCAGGACATCATCCAAAAGAATGATCTCAGCTCGAGAATATACTGCCCGGGCAAGAGTAATGCGAGCCTTTTGCCCGCCGCTCAGCGTGAGACCTTTCTCTCCCACCTCGGTTTGATCTCCGGCTTCGAACAAGGCAAGGTCACGTTCAAGTGAGCATTGATACAGAACTTTCTTGTAACGTTCTTCGTCGAAGGGCGCCCCGAAAAGAATATTTTCCTGTACCAACGTGAGTAAAAAAAAGGATAAGAACATCGGGGGCGGTGCCTACCTTGATGGTCTCGTTTTGAACCCAAGATTCCTGCGCTGCATACGCCACCCCTTGCTTCCTAGGCAGGTTATACCACGAGTTAGGATGCGAAGGCATAAAGTGCATTTCACCTGCGACTCTTAGATTATGAAATCGGAAAGCTGAGAGGGGAATGTACCTAAAAGAGCCATGAGAAGGGATGTCTTTCCCGATCCCGTGGGACCAACGATGAGATTGATCTCTCCTCTCTTGAAGAACAATTCATCCTCTATTTTAAGGCAAAATCTACGTTTTGAAGGTGTCAGGCTGCCGTCCGAGTCATTTGACCACACGAAAGTGGCGTCACGGAATCCAATTTTTCCATTGGACTGGCCGTCATGTGGGAATAGTTCGTTGTTTTCTTTTTCAGAGAAGCAATCCAGGAGTTCGGTCTGCGGGGTTTCAATAAAGAGCTAAACGGAAAACAAAGGCACGCACTTTTTGGAGGAAGTCGTTGACCCGATCAACAGACACTTTTCCGGTGACGAGCTGCGTAGTTGAGTAGAACACCATGTGAAGTTGGTCACGAAGCAGGTCAAAAACCGCCATAGAACTGAAAACCTTGGAAGCATTAAGCTCCTGTTTCATGATGATTGTCTGTAAACAATGTCGGTTTTTAATGCAATATAATACGGAAGTTCTGCATTACGAACGCTAAAGAGATGCGTGTAAGTGATTTACAATTATGAAAGACTGGATATCGAGCTTACTAGGTTGAATAGGTTGCGATCATAGTCACGACTGGAATGAGGAAACTTCGGGCAAGTTGGTCTCCGGCGACTGATAGGTAAATGAAACAAAATTACATACTTTAAGTTGCCGTTGATCATATCGAGAATTTGGCGCTTCCATATCCAAACCAACTCCTTCTCTCGCGTATCAGCAATTCTCTCATCGATCTTTTTCTCCCAACCAAACAGTTTCACCATGCGCAGTACATTCATGGCTGAAAGAGTCGTCAATTTACATATATATTCTGAGGTCGATGTGGCATAACCTACTTTCAGTGACCGTCTGTACACGAGCATCAGTTGCCTTCAACCTTATTTCTTGGACGTTCCGTATTTGCTTCGCGACATATCCTGGAATAGGAAATAGCAAGATCATAGATGCCAGACCCACGAACGCACTGTAATTTGACCTTTAGTTAGAGAAAAAGTAAACCGAAGACCGGCTCACCTCCAGCCAAGTACAAGATACAGGAAGACGATGCACAGAGTGACTTGGACAGGAAAATAGACTAAAGCGAACAAAAAGTTTCGAGCTTCTGTGATATTGTTCAGGTCGGTGGTAACAAGGTTATTAATTTTTCCAACAAGATTTGCTGCACTGGAATGGCGCGCGGGTTCCCCAATCGGAACTAGCTTAGGGCTCGGAGTACCTTCCTCCTTGCCCTTTTTTGTGCTGGTCGACTTGATACTGGAAGAACTGGAGGGTAGGTCGTCCTGAGAGTGTAGGGTAGCCACATCAGTTGAGCCTGTTAGTTCACTAGGGGGAGTACTGGCGCCGGCGTCTGTACTGTCACCGTCAGGAAGAGGGGTCGGGAGAGGCGCGGTTGAATCCGTGTCTAATGCAATGGGGGTAGAGGTGCCAGACGAGCCAGGCTCTGCTTCTGCCTTGACGCGAATGCGAAGGGAATGCTCGAAGATCAATTGGGTAATTATGCCCTCCGCACGCACAAAAGTCCGCATCTGCACGGTGTGAATAGAGGTTATAAATCTGCAAACATAAGGCTTGATTGACGTACGCCAATGAAGATGTACCACTGCCAAGCCAATGAACCTATAGTAGGACCGACAAAAAGCCATACTATCCAGAACCATGGACGAATCGTAGCGTTCTCCCCCCGAGTTTCAATATACCTGTCGTGCTGCCTGATGAGAATTCACTTTGTGCAATATGGTCGGGCGCACCGAAGCAACTCCTTAATGCCGATGGGAGAAACAAGACTGGCAGCTGCTGATATGATTAACATCACTATGAGTATGATGTACTCGCGTCGAAAAATCCGCATCAGCCCCCAGAATAAATGTCGTTTTGGGCCTCCGGCAAAGGGATCGACATGCTGTAGATCGTTGAACAAGAAAAGTAGGCGGGGATGGCATGTCTAATACATACAGGGAAACTGGTCGCCTTCAGGTGTTCAGCATAATCATAATCAGCGAGAGGCGGAAGCTGATCGTATGATAAGTGAGGAATCCTGTACGCTAAAAAGACGGTAGGGTCCAAGAATGAATATACAACCAATGACAGCAGGGACGCGGTCTGTTCTGGGTTGGGAACTGCCATTGGATTCTGATGTGTATGGTTAGAGACAAATCAAAGTAGGACTGTAAAAAAGCATCGACCTTCGGATCAACGGGTATATAGTGACGGGGAACGAGGAGTGGAATGACCACGCTTATCAAGGTCAGCAAAGACATCTCCGTCCACAACAGCGGGCCTGAAGCATCCAGAGGAGAACGTGTATATGTCGCAAGAGGGAATATATCTCGATAGAAGAAGACACCGAATGTTGTCAGCAGTAGGATGTCAGCGTGAATCGAGGCGACATTTCTCCAACCCATCGAGGCGTAAATCGTCAAAGTAGCCAAGAAAGACGCGTATAACTAAGAAAGAGATGGGACAATACCGTCAAGATGTTAAAGAAATAGCCAAGACTTACATATGTCGCGGATATCGCCAGGTAATTGTGATTGCGCTCCTCCATCGATCCATTAAGTAGCCCAGAAACTGACAGACTAAAAAGTGTCAAACAGGTTATCAAACGAGCGAGCTTGTAGGCAAATATGACATTTCCACCATATTCGCTAGGAATGTCGCTGCGCAGGGGCGATGTGCTGGTGACTTCAGTAATTGCCACCTGTTTAAAAAGACGCGCCTTGAATGCCTTGTAGAGTCGCGACGTTAAGAAGAAATGAAATATGAGGAGCACGACCGACAGCGTGGCTGTAAGGGCGGGAATTGCAAGCGTGTCGAGGAAGAGACTGGTTAAAATAATTGACAGGTCATCAAAGAATTTGAAGTCACAAGAGAGAAATATTAACTGACTGCACTTCAGTTGGAGGGCTCATTACAAGCTGGTCTGCTTCCAGACTCCACTTCAATGGAGAGTCCATAATGGCGGACGCGTGGTATATGGTATACCCTCGAAATAGTATGTTGGTCAAGAGGGTTAATGAAAAGAACTAGAGATCGTAATAAATCACAAGTCACATCAGGGTTGGGAATATACAAAACTATTCTGACTCCTAGAAAAGCATGGTCATTTCTTCGGTCCCGGGGAAGTTGCAATGTGGTACAACGCGTCAAAGTTGCCTTATCATGTGGTAACGAAACTATCAATAGAACAGAACTTGTGATGGTGTCATTAGGAGTCCATATGGCATAAAGTACACCCAAATCATCCACTGCAAGAGTCAACTCATGTACCGTGTACAATACGCTATTTAGTATCCATTACTGTTCCTTTGTCAGTGGACAGTCGCCCCACGTCATCTTCTACAGAGAGATCTTCGACATTATCAACGCCTAACAATCCCATTCCACTTGTGTCGTAACCTTGAGACTCAAGGTATTCCCGGAACTAAAGACCCGAAGGTCAGGCTGCTGGAATGAAGCAAAAGGTGAAGGACTTACGTCACGGTCCTCCTGTTCCATACCTTCCAAAGTCAACGGCTTGATGAACAAGAACGTTATGAGTGCGCTAAGCAATGCGAGACCTGTTTGCATAATAAGCGGGCACATCCAGGTAGTCCTTCAGCCTTCAGAGCCTACCACTTCCGATCCAAAATGGGCCTGTGTTTCCTCTCGCAGTATCGGCACCACCGAATGCTGTAGATGCTCGTCACCGTCTGATACACGAGCCAAGGCCGAAGGACCTACCTTCGATGATAGGAGGAAATACTGGACAAGAAGGTTTGAGTCACAGAGTACAAGAGAAGCTAGAGATTACTCGCTCCATGTACCAACGAAGGCTCCAATCTTGCCCGTTGCAGCTGCGACACCAAAGTATTGGCCTCTGACTGCAGTGGGGCAAGATTTGCTAGCAAGAATAAACGTGCAATTTCCCGGACCGAACTCTCCTAAACTCAAGAATATGCCATACAAGACCTAGGTGGTGATTGAGTCAGTCAATGTGGCGTAAGCCTGGGCGATGACTCACAGCAAATACAGCGATGTGTTCCGTGAGCCTGATGAGGGGTTTCAACACTTATTTGGGGTCCAGGGAAAGATATCTAAACTCACTTTTCGTACAAGCCGCTCATCAAGAACCCGACCACAGCTTGGAGGGCGAGGCCAACGATCTGTCATTTCGCTCAATGCGATGGAAACAGGTACTTGCTGAGAAATACAAACTAGGGTATTCTTTGGTCCTAGATAATCGATCACGAATGCTCCCAATATTGTTCCTATAAATGCGATGAGTAAGAATACGAGAGGCAACAGAAAATTTTACCTGGCATGTAGAACAGGCTGAAGAAAAATGAGTATTATTCTCGATTGACAGAATTGAACAGCAATACTTGATTACGACGTTCCAGCCGAACACAGTAGAGAGATCCGTGGACCCCCCTGTGACGCTGATCCCAGGATTCAGTTTCGAATAACGCATCAAGTACACGAAACGGTGACTGACTTGTTTACGATAATCGATGAATAGATGCCAAACTAACGTTGTATCAGTGAGATAATCGCATGATTAGGAAAGTTAAATTACCGGATAGCTGAGCAGAAGACTAAGCTTAGATGGTGAGATGAAGAGGATGGATACACGTACACGATCATATCATAGAGAAACCTAGATTGAACACGAGCGTTAATGAGCGCTATAGACTATGTCCAGAACAAGCAACGTACCACACAAAGGATATCGCGGCCAACGAGCGCCAGTAGCGCCTCAGTACCAGAATGTAGGGTATCCGTGTATTCTTCATGGAGTCTTTCTTATATCGAACTGGTTCTTCCATCCTCAGACGCCAAAGGAACACCGCAAGGGCGGGGACCACTCCCAAGCCAAGGGAGAGACGCCATACAGCTCTAAGATGTTCGTTCCCAAAACTACAAGGAAGCCTTATGGGTTTGGTGAATACGAAGAATGGTGGAGGCCTACATCCAGAAGAGTACCAGTGGCGTAAAAGCCGCGATGACGAAACCGAAATCAATCATGGTATCTAGGAGGAAGCATACAATTGTCAGTATATAGCGTCGCATATGAGTGAGACGTAAGCTTGTACTTGTTGCGAGAGCAAGCCAGCGGTGCCACGCATTCTTGTTGATGACTTTCTCCTCGGATTGCTCGGACGCAGACACGGAACCACAGGGATACTCTGCTCCTAATCCTATTCCAAGAAAGAAACTGTTTGTGTAAGGAAGCAGCACGGCGCTTTCAATGTAGTCAAAATCGGACATACCGCATAGCGCTAAGCATGCTCAGGAGCCCACTGACACTCCCCTTAGCGCCGGAAGAAGCTGCAGATAGACCAGAGAAGACCAGGATAATGCCACTCGCAGTCATCTGGAAATCGGTCAACATTATGACACGACGGCGGGCTGGCTTTCAAAGTACCATGCCAAATTTCCTTCCAACTTTGTCCGACAGAAAGCCTTGAGGCTAGTAATGAAAAGTTGTCCCGAACGGAAGTGGAAGTCTTACCGAACAGCAGCATGCCAACCACGAATCCGGCAAAACCCATGCTGCTTACAACTCTGCTATAGTTGTGATGCGCCAAGGCATCGTTCCCGTAAACACGAATCAGGACTGTTCGAAAAGAATTAGAGGTTATAGTTGCCAGTTCGCAGCCACAAGGCTATAGTCAAAATTACGAACGAGTGTTCACTAGACGTAGCGCTGTGTAAGACCTTTGTCACACATGTAGCTTACTGAATCGACTCACCGCTGCCAATGACACCATTAGAGTATCCTACGCATGGTTGAATGCTCCGTGACACTGAGTTACCAGAATGAGAAACCTCTCACCATCAGAAAACAAAGCAGTTCCGCAACTACAGAGGCCTATAAAATGTGTACCAGACGCACAGAAAAAGAGAAGCTCACGCAAAAATGAGCGAAACGCTCTTCAGACTAGCTTTCGGCGACATGAACAATGGGCTGTAGTTGACGCCAGAGAACCGGCTAGAGGTTATGCCATTCGCCATTTATGGAGTTTGCTTGCGGGATATCGATCTATGAATAGAGATGAATGCACGTTTGCTTGTCGCTCACATGTAGAGGGCTGACCATCAACCTTTCTCGGCACAGACTGACAGTTCGAAGCGTTGAGTCGTTGAACACGTCACAAGTTGTTACCGCACGAGACGGATGTTGACAGAGTCTGAGAGAGAATTTTATAAGTCCTGAAAGCAGTTGCAAAACCACGTACGAGTTATTCTTGGCAGGATAGTCAGTTACTGGGAGCCTGGAGTTCTATCAAAATGCGATCGAAAGGGGGATTTCTTTAAGTTGCAATTACTTATCTTATCTGTTGTTCACTAATCACATCACGATATAGATAAGATCGTATTAGCGATGACCGTTGCAAGGCTTACCGTCCTGGTCCGTCGACGTCCAGTTGCTCAGGGTACAGGTGATTCTTAAAACAGCCTCTTTTCATGGTCTCTAGACAATGAATCTGGTTTGGAGGTGACAAGACACGCTCTCCGACATTTGATGGACATTCAATCTTGCCTGGGGGTGACGAGTCAGTGCCTCTGCCCGTTTTCGACACTGTATCTTCAAAACGCCAGTTCGTGGACCCCTCTCTATATCTTGACTCCCTGAATCTACCTCGTATATTCTACCAACTAATTCTACCACCACTAAACGCTATACACGGAGAAGTCGTGCTACCGAACGAGATGGTTTAGCCCTTCAACATTCCAAACCCTCAGTCAGGGTAAAACTCAAATAAGCAGTATGTATCCGTTGTGGTTATTCGGACGTTTTTGACCATTTTTAAGTAACCCCGGGGGTATCATGAAGTCAATTTCAATTTATGACGTCTCGCTACTTGCAATTGAGCTTTTGTTCTTCAATCTTCGTCTCTCTTGGTGTATAAGCTCCCATCCTCCACTTCAATTAGAACGTTGGGGCCCTTGTTGTCTTATCTGAATTACGCGTACCGAACTTAGGGAAGTCATAGTGGTGATGAGTAGTGATGTCTCTCGGAGCCCGCGATAGTCCATCTCCGTTCTGCCTACATACGTGTTTCAAGTTGTCAGGTACGTCACAGTGATAGGCCTAACATCCTTGCTCTGACTTCACATGCATACAGAACTATTGTATAATGCTTTTAATGGTAGAAATCTCTTCCCTACTAGAAGGGACACACGCTATGAAAACGTACACCACAAGCAGAACCAACCGCGGTACGTCGCCGAATTATCCCTGAATCAACTTGAGTTTCCCTTGTTTCGACTAGATTTCCGCAGGGACGCTACGTATTGTGATCTCATGACCTTACCGTCTTCTCCTTACCCCCAACCAGCCTCCGGCCATAACCCTCCTTGGCCTTGCGGCCCTCAGATTCCAACTGTTCAGAAACTCCGCCCTTCGGGAAGTTCCATAGCCACAACGAATCACCGAAAAACATCGTCATTAATCATTCATCATTTCTAGAGAGACTACCTTCAGGGTTTTGAGGCATTCCTCTTAGTCACCGGAAGTTTTAAATTCTACATGTGTCCGTTTCTCCACTGCGGCATTGCCAAATAACCAACCTCGATGTAAGTGAACCTTAACGTCTCCGTAGGAATGGGCGGGCAGCAACCTGAACCAGATCTCAACATATACTTCATCCCAAATGAAGACTTCATCAAATTTCTGAATCGGTGAAGGCGCTGATTCCGCATGTCTGAACCCACACTGTAACCGCACATCCCCATATCAAACCATCCATCGCAGCCGAAAATCTATGATAGCCCTCTTTCTGGACTCAGGAATCGTCGTGGAGACTAATATCATGTTGCTTGTAACTTTCCTGTGTTTCGGGACCTTTTCAACTTGCTTGCGATCGTATCTCGCAGCCTATCGCAACACGTACAATTTGGGTGTTATCTATGGGTTCGTGCCTATTTATTCATAGGCTTTACTCCAATGCCTTGATACAACAACGTTGAAGTCGTCCAAAGGTTGTCTGATCCTTTGCGATGTCATTACACACGCTGAGAGCTTTACTGTGAACCAGCTTGTCCTTGTCTGCGAACCGTCAAACACGCGCGCGATCTGAGGAACATTTGTTACTCCTTACGGTACAGTCCCTGACCTACATCATCAGTTATGACCACAGACTAGCAGTGACGACGTTCAACACTGGATTCGCGGCCCCCAGGCAGAACCCGTTACACGTCAGGCTATCAATATATTGCCAATACATATGGACGAGTAGGCCAAAATCATTGCAGCCGAGTCGGACAATATTTGAAATGACATCCTGAATGTTGCCTATGTACTAGGATCGATCGCTAGATAGAGTTTCGTTAAGGCTGTGTGTGAATCTAGACTTTCTCCATATTGGAACGCTGTCGCGCTCACAGCCTAAAAATGTTTTGTGCGAGGGCGGATCTTAATCGTTAGCGGTGCAGTCCTAGCCTTTCCAATTCAGCAAAGCTTGTACGCAGTGTGCCGGCCCGAACATTTGGTTCAATGAAAATGACGCCACACTGGCAGCGAGTGTAAGGATCGACTCCGTACGTTAAAATGGGAAACACGAGTCTTCTCGCTTCGGTTGCGGATGGAGAATACGCAATCCCGACTTTTGAATAGTACTGATCTGTGATAAATCGCGTAGGGAATGAACCGATCTCTCGCAAGCTCACTCTCCAACGAAGGCGATTACAACAAGAAATTACATTCAAGATGATCATAACAGTATCGTAAAAACACATGAACCAATTGCAGTACTAATAGTAAGGAGTGCCTGCAGCGTGTCGAAGGATCTATAGGAATAATATAAAAGTCGTGTATGCTGGTGGTATATAAGCTGAATCCAATAGACGAGGGAGTATAATACAGTATCGTACATGTGGTATGCAGTGGGTCATCAAGATGGAGTGCTTTGAACAACAAATTGCCATAAATTAACAGTCATCGAGGGCGCAAGTAAGTATGTGGGGGAAGAAAAGAACGAAACAAAATTTAAAACAGAACGAAGCATCTCACACCTTTCTAGTCTTCCCTCCTCCCCAGTACTAATGTTCCCTCCCATGCCGGTGCCCCGGGATCTTGGCCTCCAGTACGCCAGTTACCCACCAGCGTCTCTCCACCGACGAAGTAGCCCCAGAAAAGTAAGGTTCCCAAGTCGAGACTGAGGTCCTTAGGGCGCCGCAGGCCGAGGAATAGCCCGTCAGCAGGGCGCACACGGCCCTCAAGGACGTAGTGGTGAAACGCGGCACCATGCTCGAAGTCAGTCTGCGAGATGGTCGGTTCAATGTGACACAATAACAGAAAGGATTCAACTCACTTCGCCGCGAATGATGATCTCCTTCACACCATTGCAACGCCCTCTGGCACGCCCCGCATCAAGCAGTGCACAGGCATCGTCTCCGCGTGTTCCGAATGTCTCTCTCAGTTTCGTAGCAAACGCCTCGTCTTCTTTGCACCGCGAACAATGAGAAGAATCGTGATCGTACCTCTCCTCTTCCTCGACGATCGAAGAGGAAGGCATGGGTTGGGGAGCATCGTTACCCAACCGCTTGGCATCCTTCCACTTCCTGCCAAATTTTTCATTGACTCGATATGTGCTGACACCGGGAACACCACCCACTGCGACACGGATCTGACCAGGCTGGGACCTGGCGGCAGGCGGTAGGAAGCGGGGGCGGTCCGACCCCGCGAACCAGGCATTGTTCATCCCGTCGTGCATGGAAAGAGGGCCAAGGCCAAACGGCTCTTCCTCCTCCTCCTCCTCCTCTTCTTGGACATGATCGTCGTCGTCAGAGGCGTAATCGTAGGGCTGTATGACATCGTCATCTCCTTCATCTTCGCCTTCGTCGTCTTCTTCACCTTCGACTTCGTCGTCTTGGTCCTCAATTTGGGGAGCCAGGCAAGGCATTTGATCCGGGGGAAAGGATGACTCGCTTTGGAGGCCGTGAAGCTCAGACATGCGCATCGACGCGAACTGCTGGAAAGTGTCGAGTGCCTCTGGGGTGAAGTCATGGTGCGGTGGGTGCATCGGATTTGCAGCGAGGGCTTCGAGTCGATCTCTTTGAGGTTGCTATTGAGGGTGTCAACATCAAATTCAAGTAAAAGGAGCTCAATGACACTCACAATGAGTCGTCCAGCGTACAAACCCTCCGCAGTACCCAATTTATACACGCCGCCATCGAACACCTTCCTTGGGATCCCCAAATCGAGTTGACCACACGCTACCATCCTCGCCAAATCCATATCCCATTTCTTGCTCTTCTCCTCCATGTCGTATAAAGGCGCTTTGCCTTTCCAGCGCGGTATAGGTAACTGGTCTTCGGAGCCTGAGAAAACCAGACGCCCAGGACGCTGAGGATATTCTTCTGGCTCATCAAGTTGATTAGACCACTCCAAGCCGTTCCACTCGGGGTGAACCTTCCTCACTCCATCCCTAGTGCGCAGTCCAGTGCCCATGGGTGGTTTCGCAATCCAGGCCCAATCAGCCTCCTCCAAGTCTTCTTGTACGGGCGCGACGTCAAAGACACCACGTGCCATTCTGTCCGCACGGGTGCGGTCTAAGTGCGGCGGGATCGCGATGGGACATACCTCCAACCGCGCCAGGTACAGCATTTTGGCACTGAGGGCGGGGAGGGGCGGGGAGAGGAGTACCTGTTTTGCATTGCTGCCATAGAGGGTAAAGGGTGAGGCGAATGATGGCGGGTAGAGGGGGTAGGGGCCATGAGCAGTGGGGATGGTGGTTTGAGAGTCAAGCGTAGGAGGCAGAAGCGGCGGAACGATGTAGTGGTTTGGTGGGAATGGGGAGCAAGGGAACCGGAAGGGAGCGAAGATGTAGGGCATAAAAATTTGCTGAATTTGCGCACGGATGGCGGGAGGCTCAGATAGTAGGGATTCTGGTAGGTCTGCATCAGAAAAAAAATGAAGAGATCAGAGAGACTTACCTTCAGAAGTTAACAACCACATTAGTTGTAGTGCGTACGCAATCAAAGGCGTATCACGAGGCCAGCCGTCATTTGTTTCCGCACGCTCGTATAGCCTTCCAAGCACCAAACGCTGCACGAAATTATCGGCACGAGCCCAAAGCAGTAGTTGTCGCGAGTTTTTTCCGTCGTCATCGAGCATGAGTACAACCAAGACCCTCAGAGCCTCTAGCAGTGTTGCTTCATCGCACCGAATGTCTCCCAGTCTTACCACGATCATGGCCTCGAAGGCCTTACGGCCCCAGATCTCCCATTCCTCTGATGTTGGGCGTCCCGTCCGTCGGATTGCAGCACCGACGTCCAGTTTATAGCGGTAGACTGCACCCAGTATGGGTTTAAGTTGCGTATAGAGAGCAGAGCAGGTTCGCATGAGCATGATAAAGTCGACAGGAGGGCCAAGGAGTGAGGCGGCAGCGACTTCGAGGCTGATCTTGTTCAAGATTTCGTAAGGAAGGGAGACGATGGGAGGGGAAGACATTGAGGTGGTAGGGGAATCCATGGGTAGAGTTTGATTTTACAGCGGGGTTTATACATAGATTGGCGACTAGCATGGCAGCCGTGAGTGGATAGCGGGAGACGCCGTGCAACGTACACGGACTTGATACAGAGATGCGTCTTTCACCCCGATCGGATTTCTTTTCTTGATGGATCGAGATTAAGCGGTTGATCCCCGTGGCCCAAAAGGAGATGAATCTCTGTAGCCTGCACCATACCGTTCCCTCGTTCTCGGCCTGTGATGGACCTAGCTTGTTCCCTGACGGATATGGACGACCTTGGGCCCTGGCCAGTCGACCCTGTTGCCGGCCTTCCAAATGAGGCGCCAGAGATTTCGACTGATTTCGAACTACGTAGCTCACGCGATCGAGGGAGTCTCCAGCCTCGAGCACATCCTCCGAATCCGGGCCCAGTACGAATGAAACGCTAGTAGGTCATGATTATCTACTACTGTGCCTAATCAGTGAGAAGGACCGCCTAAAGATCAAGAGGAGAAACGTGGGGATATGCAACAGTAGACACGCCGCGCCCATTCAAGATGTAGCAAGAAAAGTGGAGGCAGTTGGGAAGTATCAGAATGAACGCCTATAGACATATGTCAGCTAGGCGAGGTTGTAGTAATCACAAGATATGCAGCATCACAACGTGCCCCAAGTCCTTTGTGAAGCGATTACTGGCGTTTTACTATAGGCGAAAGGACGTTTTGGATACGAATGGGCCCTTCCTGAAGTCACCAGAGTATCCGGTGTCTCTCCATGATAACGAGGGTTTGGCCCCAATACTAACGCGGCGGCCAGATATGGAGCGCATATACTTCCTATAGATATGCAAACGGTCTTACATCTTGGTGCTAGTGTCCTCGTTCGCCCCGGGCGAAGGGATACTACTAGTTGATATCTACACAGAAATATGCTTGTGATCCGTGGGAGTTGCCAGAGATGCTGTTTCGTGCGTCTTGTCTGGCCATAGTGGCCAGTCGCAACAACCATTATGAACAAATACACGGTTAGAAAGACCGAGAGGGAGGAATAGAGAACAATTTACGCTTTATATATGCAAAAATCGACCTTCTTATTCAGCGCGTTCTTGAGATAAGTTTCTGCGTCATCATCCTGATAAGGTAAAAGAGCTTCCTTTTCTGGAAAATAAAGAGCATTTGGCGATGTTAGGTCATCAAGTGCACTGTTTCTCTTTCTCTTTCACTAATCTTGATGTTCACAGCAGTGGTTGTCTCATTACTAGTCCAAGTTTAAGGTAATACTAGTACTCTGATATACAAAAATTATATATCTCTTCTAGATTGCCGCTGTACATGTCTTGCGCAGTGACCCACTCACAAGCAACTGCGCATATTGACGCGTTTCAAACTGCTTGTCCCTACAAAATCGGACACCATACTCATTTTATGCAAGCTCACCCAAGCTTCTCGAGCCCAGATAACTAATGGCATCTCAACAGCACTAGGACTTAATTATGATGGCATCGACGTTAGCATGCTCATAATGCACCAGAGACAGAAACCGCCATTCATTTCTCCTTGTGCTGGAGCCCACAATTTAAAAGTAGGTTCGCCTCAAAGTCTGCCCCCGACTAACCTGTTGCGTCCATATTCAAAGTGTCAAGATGTGCCGCCGTGTACACCTGATGTCACCATGCAACGTAATGTGCCGCAGGGTGCCTCCATTGGACACTTTGTGCCATCCCATCCGAGACCGCTCATTCCCGCTGTCAACTGATTCTTTATCTGTGCCAAGGCGAGTCTTCCATGTTCGGGTAGATGAGAAGTTCCAAACCCTGAGTGCTGAGCGCTTAGATTTTACTTCATTCTTTAGAATTTGACACCTAAATCCAAGCCCTATAGAACCTGAAGAGGTGGTTACTTTTGAATTTTAATTTCCTTCGGCGCGTTTAGGAACACGCTTATTATTGCGCCCTCATTACATCTCTGCCGCCGGGCGATCGCAACCTACAAATCAGCTATCCCACCATGACCGAAGTTGCGAAATCGAAGTCGAAAGGTCAGATGAGCATCCATGGGCACACGATCAAACTAATGACAAGTTCTTGACAAAAATTGCCTGTCACTCCCGGTCATGGCCCAGTCATGACCGAGACACAGTTAGTCGAATCGCGGCTCCGATCCGGAGTCGGACCCATATATCTCAGGTACATATGTGAACGTTATCGCCTGTAAAAGCTTTCCTCACGATCCCAGAAAGGAATTAGAAGACAGCTGATGTGATTTCTCGTATGATTGTAGGTGCGTAAATTCTTTGTAGATGTGGTGTATGGCACAGCCTCGGTAACGACAGAACTATCGCTGATCGCTTGAAATTACCGCCCTGTACCCGACCTTTAAGGTTATACAACCAGAATAGTGGGATTACTGTTCGCAATCCATTGCTGATCTTCTACACTTAGTAATGCCAGACGGGAATTAGCACCGTAACGGGTGCGCCGCTCGGGTTCTCCTTTCGCAACAACCATTCACTCTGTCATTCAAGAATGTTCGAACGTTCATTTCAAGGTTCGTACGGACTGCGGTCCTCATCCGAGACACATGCCCGGGGAGAGGCCCATACACAAAACACGCGGTTTACATGCTGCTCTTGCCTCCGCCATTGTGTGATTTACAAGAAGCGTGTGCTCACCGTAACCGCATGCAATGCAATGCGGAACATCACAACTGAACTTTCTGTCAGGGATTCCTAATCCTAGACTCAGCGTACGAGTTTCGGTGCCCACGTTGACAAGACGCCGCTACAGTGACGTAAATAGGTACGTTTGTCCCAAGTCTCTCAACATCCTTCCATTCTGTTATTATTGCCGGAAGATCCATACTGCCTCGGCGCCACCCCCTCACTATAAGCGAATCATCGCCACGCTCCGGGAATCAAAACGGTATTATAAACCATTCACCCATCCATTCTTCATCAAATGTACAGGCTCCTGCAATAAACAATCAGCCAAATTTATTTCGCATGTGGAAATTCAAGACGGACGCAGCACACGATATAAAAATGTCCTTGCCGGTCCATTGGTAGGTGTAACTTTTTTTGACTTGCGGTTTACTCGTGGTGTATATTAGTGTGTTGCCTACAATTCCGAGGTCGGATAGGCCTAGGAGCTGTTACAATTGGTGTTTGACATGATAAATTATTATGGTGGGCTTTCCCCGGCTAAGCAGGGCTAAGGGCTTGTTTCTAAGGGGCCGCGCGCGCCAATCGCCAAGTATGGCACATTATTGGCATTGTTGGTAACAGTTGGTAACTCTTCATGTGAACGGACTCCTATTCCATGTGGAAAATCGGGCAGTCTCTGGACCTGAAAATGTAAAATGAGGGAGGAGGTAACGTTAGTGCTTTGGTACTCTTTAAATCGATGCCTCCTAACTTCCCGCTGATGAATTTTCTCATGGTCATATCCAGGATTAAAGACGGCCTCCTTTCACTTTTCCCATTTTGTCATTTTGATTGAGTTAAAGTATGCTTTTCTTGTGCAGTTGCGAGGATCCACGGTGAGGTGTATCAGAGATTCACACGCGATGAGCGACAAAAGGTGACAAACTGTGGTATGAGCAACATCAATATCTTCCAGTATGTACTATTTATTAATATCTATCTGCAGCGTGCTAAATAACACCATCGGGGATTTTTCCAGTCCAATCTAGTCCAATGTCGAAACGTTAAAGTGTTTGACCTTTGACGAGTGTATTCAATTGTCCCCTGATCTGATTAGATTCACATCGTCTCTGTGGTTTCAACTTCGACGACACCCATCTGACCAACGAAGTCTTTGACCAAAAAAGCAATGAAAGACATCCATTTCCAGATGTAGTATGCAAATAAGACGTTATAAAAGGCAAATGACAGCTAGAGGAGCTCTACATCATTCATACAAGTCATCGAAGGTCATTTCTTTTACTAAATTTTCTACTAATATATTCAAACTATCATCATATTGCCAGGAAATTATCCATACTGTGCTACAGCTCACGGGGTTCAACTACGACATCGCTGATATTGAGGGCGGTGGCGAAGGAGCCTTTTGCCAATTTTCGAGGCGTCATTGATAGACGATGAATTCTTGATATGTTGACATGACATGACAAAAAGCGCGGTTGATCAATTATTTGATCATTGCGATAATAGCATCCGCTATCCTGCTCTTCGTCAACTCCATCTTGAATCGAATGGTTTGGCTCGGTGCAACCAGGTTTATGGCTTGTGGCTGGCGCGCGGACGGGCTATGTGCGGCGCTTCTTCAGCACGTGAAGTGCATATACCTCCATTACTACTGTGTAGGGAACGGTCGGGAACCCATTTGATACCGAAAGCCACCGAGGAGTACCCGGTGAAATTACCAAACGTCCCTTGTCGCGACTTTTCAGGACTTTGCCCCTCCCAATCCTCTAACAAGACCATGTCTCAACGAATGACTCGCGCAGAATGAGTTCAACATTCTCCTCGCTCTCTTTACCCATCATTGAAGTCCTATCCCCGTCTAATTTGTCACCTGGGTAGCTTGAATGAATGGTCGGCTTTTGTGAATGCCATACCTGGCATTCCTCTTCATGGCAAGCTGCCGATGGCCTCGGCTCAGGGCTCAAAATCATCGCTGTGTTTCCTTCCCCAAGCGTCTTGAGCGAACCTGAATTTCCGAGGCCCGCTGTTTCGTTGTCGCAAGTTGTTGATGGTTTGGCGACTCTTCACTACTCAGCCACTACTCCTTATGCGCAACTTCTCGCAGCTTACTGCCGTTGTGGTGCACATAGTCCCATCTTGAGAGTTACACTGATCAAACCCTCTATCATTACGTCTTTCGACAGCATCACATCGAGGGAAAGAAGCCGGATTCGGTTAGTCTGTACATGCGTCGCCATGTTTTCCTGGTCACGGTTACAATCAAATTGGCCATAAACCGTTGTTCTTGTGTGTTGCCGAGGAAACGAAAAGCTGCGTTATACCAATAAACTTTCCAGCTCTTCCTCCAGCCTCATCCAATTGTACCTCTCTGGCGCACTGTCAATCAGACTGGGTTATGTATTCGATATTACAGTTTGTATCGCGGCCGCATATATCTATGCTTGCCGGACATCTGGGTCTCAGCTGAAGATCCCTTATTTATAAGGGTACGTTTATATTTAGTACAGAAATGCGAAGCCTTACATCCATCCTATAGGAAGATAAGGTTCATACGTATCTTTAAATCAGACCCCAGATCTGCACGAGGCTCGATTATGGTTACTGAGAACGCAGTTTGAGCTGTGTCCGTATTAGAGGGAAGTCATCTCACCCTGGTAACTGCTCAACCTCAAACGTCCTGTATACTTAATCGCTGGGATTCAACGACTGGCCGCAAGTCTCAAATTCGGGCACATTCAAACCTAGAAACAGCCTTTCGTCCCAGCCATTGGCCCAGCTCAATGGTTATCACAAAATGCGATTGCTCCAACGCTCATCGTGACATTTGTCGAACATCGAACGAAGACATACGCAGGCATCAACAATCATTAATCGACTTTACTGATCGCAAAGTGCCGTTTTCCGCGTCTCGTATACCTTTGAAAATTCTGTCCTTTCACCCTGTATCTGGGAGCCTCTATTCTTTGGTACTCCGAGTCGGTCGAGATGCTCGGTCGAGACGCCCGGCCTTCCTTCCCATGAGAAAGTCGCGGATTAAGATCACAGCATCTCGGAGTCAACGCGCCCTCCCCAACGTATAATTCCACGCAACATCTTGACAACACGGTCATTCCGCCAATGAAATAACACAGATGACAATCCAGGGACATCTCTTCGGAGGTTAATTTCTAGAACTTGCAGACTTCGGGCGTATAATCTCAAGTAGGTTTGTAGATTCCTGTCCGTCCCGGTAATCCGTATCCAATTTCTAATAAAGACTCTGCATGAATAACATATGCCACACAGGGTTGAGTTAACAGAATTACGAACGGATTCGCACTTGAATTCTCAGCACACGCCTTGCGCCAACTGCGCCTTTACCTCCTGATGTAATGTGTATCCGTCCTTGCCGCTTAATCAATCATCTAAATCCTGCGCGTTCAACTCTAGACCTGACCATTCTCTTGTCTATAAATGGTTAAAAATATTCACTCGGATAACTCGAATGCAAGTATTCTCATAGTCCTCAAGGGCTCAGCGGCTCAGCGCTGAACCGTTTCCTCGGATCTTTTCTCAGGTCTTCGCAGTCAATCAACGTCACTGACACGGCGTCCTTTGCACATGATGAACCTGTCACCTTGAGGCAGAGGGTCCAGTGCATAAATATGCGTACCAGAAGAACGATCGCGAGTTGCCATATACAGAATTTCCATCACATCACGGAAATGAAGGGCCTACTTAGTTCAATCTCCACAATCACAATCTTCATCACCCATAGACATACGTAAACCTCTTCTCCTACCTTCGATTTCTGATTTGAACACAATTCTGGGCACAACATTGGTACCGAATAGCTATCCGGTTCCTCACGCTGGAGTCGCCTCCGAGTTGCCTCCAAGGCGTTGTTGTTCTTTGAGACCGCAGTGGCGTGCCTTCACTTGTCTTATGTTACAGTATATTGTCCGTCACTTATGACCTGGGGCTCCTGCCGTGTGCACCATCGTGCCTACTTGCTGGGCTTTATTTATCTCGCTGGACATAGAATAGAGTCTAAAACTATATGTGGCACTGCTCAGAGACCGATCATCCCGTGGCTTTCTCCATTCTCTTCCACTACACTTATACTTACAGGCGCCCATTTATGTAACCTAATCATTCATATATACTAAATGGCATGGCATCTAAATTTTGAGATTGATATCGGAGCCACTTACGCATTAGTTTGGTATTGGCAGACCAACCGTAAAATCGTACGAAGGATCAATAGAGAAACTCTTCAGGTCTTGGAAATCTATGATATGGTTACAGTAAGCTCGTTTCCGTCTCTCTCAATTCTCTAGGCTTAAATAATAATAAATGTTTCGACCGGTAAATACAATACTATATAGTCTTGAATTCAACCGACAATGAAACCGGTGCTCATGCCCTGTCCCACCGCTCCTCCCCTAATACGCCGTAGAAAAATAACTATATACTCAACATGACAGAGTTTTTAGAACAAATAAAATAGCACTGAAATCCAAGCTTTGTAGGCCTTTGCCACGGCCGTTTCTTCCCCCCGAAATTCCATACAGGTCACGAAATAAATCGATTGACAAGAACAATGACACCAGTGGCCTGTATTCTTTCCGAAACGTCGACGAGATTTTGCGATGCCACTGCACCAAGATCCCTCGTTCTTGTCTTAATTCGATTGGATCCTACTAAGCGAAGAATGGCATAACTTCCTGAAGTCACGGATCTCTCCGCAAGCGCATGCTCAGCTCTTCAAAGACCTTACCTCAAGCGATCTAATTAACCTGTGTCATTCTCGTAGAATTCAACATTCCGATCTTATTATGACGTGGCATTGCCCCTGGCGTTTTATCCCGCGTAACCTCTACAACACCAGCCCGGAACGCCACAGGGAGGTGGAAGAGAGATTAGAAAAAATATCATCCGACATCATGATGTCGATCCTGCGGTGGTGCATCCCTCTCACTTGATGATGTCGTCTAACCCTTGGCGCTTGGATCTTTAGTTCGATCAGTCACGCTTAAGGTTCTGTTAGCAGGGTCCTTCGTTAATAAACATCCTTCAGTTCGGGGGGATACTGCGGCCCTACCTTCTCGGATTTCGCGCGATGTCTGAGAATGTTTGTCGGAAAGTGTGGAAGGACTGATTTGGAGTGTTTTCCCCCTGGACCTATTTCTCACCAGCGATGGCCCTTGTTCGCGTGGACGTCTCCCGGTAGAAGCACCATAGACAGGGCCGGATGACATCCTGCTCACTCGCATCGATACATGGCCTTGCAATGGCAAGCATATCTACCGTCCAGCTGTACCTGGACGCCACTGTCCGTTCGCGCACGGGTCAGATTCGGTCAATCCATATGGACAAAGTATATCTCTAATTCCTCAGTGGGAACACATTACCAGGGGTATCAATGTCTTCCTTCGCGGGAGCAAATCTACCACGTCACCATCGAGCCACACGTGTAACTGTATGAATACCTTAGGTATACGCGACGCATTCGGGTGTTCGTAAAAGAATTCTGCGGTCTCTGCGTGGGAAAAAACATGGCCTTGTTCTGGGCCAACGAGTCAGGGATCGCGGGCCAATTGCCCTTCAATCTATGATTTTAATGTCATGAGACGCGTACGCATTTACAAGGGTGGTTGAGGACTTACATGTGGGATTTGGTGTGTCGTTGTAGGTCTAGCTCCACGTCAAGGGTGAGTGTATTCTAGGAATGTATCAAGGTGTGTCTACAAACATATATCGGCCTTCACGGTTTGTTGTAAGGGTCTCCGTTAGTTGGCCATGGCCGGGGTGCATCGTGTCTCTGTATGGGTGCCTGGCGCTAAAGTTAATCAAAATGATCTCCAATTCCAACTCAGACGGATGACATGGTGCAGGGTGCTGCCTCTTTGTCAACGTCCACTACCGTGTCCAACTCATTTTCTTTGCTCCCATTTTTTTCTTCAGCGCTGAAGCCTGATAAGCTACCCAATGTTCGAGGATGGCCCAAATTCATTCACATTTTTATCAGGTGAGCGCTTAAAAAAAAATAAAAGTTCTACCTGTCATTCTGAAATGATTTGCATCTAGAGACTCGCCTATACGGTTATTGCAGGGCTGTTAAACAAAATATAGTGGCCGAGATCGATTGTTGTCCTTATTACGGTTCCTCAAAGCATGTAATGCGGAGAGACATAATACACACGGAGCACCATGGACTCCAAAGTTTCGAGGTTGCCTGCTCAATGACTGTAGTGAATGGGCTGGATGACTTCTGATGACCTCGACACTCCCTTCGTCGTCATCGGCCCTGGGGCCTGAACCCTAGCGAGTAGCACGAGATGCGCTTCCAAATAGAAGGACAGCGGGATACCCGCCCGATGGTCGACCACCCTCACAGATACATCGACAAGGTTCGTCCTGGTGGCGTTTTAGGTATTTAGCTTTTCTCCCTTTTTGCGTCAAGTCACTGCCGATGCTGATGCTCAGAAACGCAGCCCGACTCTCTCTCTCTCAAGTTATTTGACTCGAAGAACAGCAAATCAGAGGAGTCGTTGAAGTGTATTATGTGTAGGGATAGGTCCTCATGATCAGGGTTTACGGTCCGAAATCGATGGGCAAGAATCACAATCACTCATTTCGTCTCAGCTCAAGCCAAGCCCAAGCACTTCAACTTTGCAGAAGTGCACACGAGGCCGTCAAAACGCTAGTTACGTTCCGCCCTTCATCTGTGATGGCCCACGGCGACCGACCCCAACGACACTAGCGACCTACAATGCCCCTGAAACCTGGTGCGTGGGGTGCGAGATGACATCGACCTCGATGAGAGATACGCGACAATCAAGATAATATATCACGCATTTAGTACTTGGCCAGGACGTCTCCTGAGTGGCGTTTTAGATATTTAACTTTTCAAGCGTTTAAAGTATCCGTACGTCGCCGCTGACGACACTCACCTTTCCGTTTCAAGGACAGGGCGACAATCCGCGTCCTGCCTCTGTCTTTGACCTATACTATGCTCGACGCAAACCACTCCGCTCGGGCTTTTTGGTGTTAGATGTTCGTATCTGAGGACGTATTTCATACATGGAGCTCAGCTTCAGGATCTGAAATCGATACCATAGTAAGCTATAAACACCCTCATTCCGATTTCCTCCTTCCTCACGAATTCTGAATTCAGTTGCATTGTTGCATACCTAAACGGCTCGGAACCAAACAATGGCTACGCTACACTCCTACTCGCTATTTCTTAATGGTAATGCTACACCACCTCAAGACCTCGCCGATCTCCGTCCCTCAATCAGTGTGGGCGCGGGGCCTATATAGGAAAATAATAGCGAGCTCGATGAAGATGCTCGATATGTATCATCATTGGATCTGCGTTCTTTAGGTATTTAACTTTTTCGTCGTCGCTGTCCGCGCTGAGACTGACTTTCTGCGTAACGCAGTTTACTAGTCTTTGAGCGATGTTGGCCACGACGACATACTCTAGAGAGATGGATCATGACTCGTGGTAAAGGGTTCGAGATCACAAGTAAGAGCTTTGAATTACGTTCAGAATCCTTTCTTTTCGATAACTGACTATTGGGTTTATAGGTAAGAATGCCTTTAAGTTTAGCAAACTTGCGATGACCCTGATCTTAACGCGGTGCGCCAGATATCCGACCATCCATCGCTAGCGAGATAACGCGGCCTTCGCGTTCGCGGCGGGATTGAAACTCTATTCGACTTAAGATTATGCTCAATGGTCTAGCGAGATCGACAAGTACGAGCTTTGGACTCGGTTTCCTCCCCATTCGGACCAATAGATTCACAGACAACCTCCATGGTCCTATCTACACGCGGACGCTCCACCCTGGCTCGATCTTAGCGCGCGGCGTAGCAGATACATGATATCGATGAGATGAGATATCCGACCTTCCACCAATATCAGTTCTGAGTAGCGTTCGGTATTTCACTTTTCAAACATTTCCTGTCAGCAAGCAATCTAACGCTCCATTATAGCAGCATACCACACCTTTAAGGCCGGTTTGGTGAAGCTTCGTAATGACCTCGACCTTCAGTCTAGCGACTTGGCTGCAATGGCCCTGAGTTTTAGCTTGCGTGCGTGGCGTAGTATGATGATGAGATATCCGACCTTCCACCGATATCGATTATATCGATAGTGATTGAGTCACCTACCCCACCTGGCACCAGGTTCATTTGGATCCTGAGTGGCGTTTGGTATTTTAAGTTTTCCGACACTTCCTGTCGACGATCTGACATCTCTCGTAGCCGATGTCCATCTGGAAAAGGCTCTTTGGAAGTGTTTTTTTGCGGCGTGTCAAGGGCCTTCATCATGCATCAGGGTCATGGTTTTGAGAATCACAAGTGAGCTCTTGGCGATGTTTTTATCAATCGTCGTGTTGTTGACTTACGAAGAAAGGCATAGATGGGGGTCTGGTTTCGTCTACCTCATGTGTGCAGATCGTTGATCTCGCTTGGGACTGATGGGTCCAGTCTTCATCGTATTAGAGAGAGCGGCGAGTAAGCTGGCTATGTATTGCTTTAGCAGGCTGGTTTGAACGGCGACGTTACTTCTACCTCGATATTACTTGGCATGACACAAGCGCCAGTCGAACGTTCGATCTCTTTCTCGGATTAGCACACTGCACAGGCCTAGGCTACTCGGATCTCGGGCGCTGTTGGGGTGCGTAGGGCTCTTATACAGAATGGTGTAACTCGGAATGGTTCTATGAATGTATAGTTGGTGAGTGTTGTGCATCTATTATAGTAGCCTTGTCGCGTGCTGATTCTAGCTAGACTAGGGTGCTCAAACAATAATATTCAATAGAAAGGATCTAACCTCGTGGATGGGCGCGAAAACTTATCTCGGAACTAATCACATCTCAATGTATTACTAAACCGTGTAAACGATCAATCTAAAAAGCCCCACTATTCACAAATTCACAATTCACAATCGATAGATGCGATGACTATCAAAAGCCTAGGATTGGCGTTGGCTGTCGATATATGCGAGGATCAGAAAATCAAGAATCATCGCTTGGACGACCTGACCTGTGATTGACTGTGATTGGCAGTGCTTGACAGGCCACGCCTTCCTCTTCTTCTTCTCCCTCTTCGTTTCCTTGTTATACCCACCGTCGTGGGCAGTGGTAGTTATGGGAGCGCTGCCTACCACGCGGCGCCAAGGCGGCGCCCAACGAGGATCCCAACACGAAAAACACCAAGCCGAAGCCTAAACTCTGTTCGAGAGGTACGTATACGGTTGTTTTGAAAAAAAAAAAAACTAGCGATTGATGATGTCACAGAAGTCGAAGCTCGTGAGTCGGGCCGGAAAAGGAAAGGGAATCGCCTGATTAGGAAAGACGTAGAAATGAAAAATAAAGAAAAAAGAAAAGAAAAGCTTTATGTGCGACGCTATAAAGGCGCGCATGAGACGGTAAGGTTCTTGGTTCCCGACCACCATATTCCCTCCTTTTTCACTGTCCTTCCTCGCTGTCCTTCACGTCGACCAACCTCTCCTCGTTGTTGCCCTCTCCGTCCCTCCCTTTGCAGATGACCATAAACGCTAAGGTTAATGACTTTGCTAGCATGTATGACCCTCCCCCGCGGCAGCCCGCGTCACTCGCTGCCAGCATATGGGCACCACAGCCGCAGCCTTCCGAGACAACCTGGCCCAAGACCCTCGACTCGTTTTCTCGCGTTGCTGAGGCCAACGCTAGCACCATGTACGAGGCAGCTCCTCAGTCTGTGCCCTTGGTGCGGCGCGAGGATGTGTTCGGGCCTGTGCCTACCCAGATCCGCGATACTCTTAGGGACACGAACACTTATGTCGGCGCCATTGGTGACGGGCGCAAGAAGAGCCCGCCCGAGTTCAACGACGACACGGTATGTAATCGATGCGCATATATGCATTACGTCACTCATTTTTATCCTTTGCAGCACGTCGAACAGCTTCTGCGGACTCTAAACCTTAATTCACCAATCCCCAGCACCAAAAAACCGCCGGCGCTCAGTCTGAACCTCGACGATGCGTCGCCGAGTTCACCAGACTTCTCGCCAGCGTCAGCGACATCATCGCTCATGACCCCAACCGATCTCTCTCCGTCCGCACGCTCCTTCGACGCCGGCGCCAAACAGTCCTACGACCTCGGCCCAACCGCGTTCCTGCAGCAACCGTCACTCCTTTTCGAGCACCATTCCCCGGCTGGGAGGACACACGCACTCGAGAGTTACATCTCACAGGGCACGGGACCGCACGTGCACGCGTTCAATAACTTCAGGTCCTACGCCCAGCCCACAGCTGCGAACTTCCCCTTCTTTGAGCCATTCTCGGAGACGCCTGCGCCTGGAGTCTATCCGTCTCAATCCCAAACTCTGCCCCATTCCCAGACTCTTGCTCAGCCCCAGGTTCAGTCCCAGCCTCAGCCCCCTTTGCAGCCGCCCCAGCCTCAGCCTCCCCTTCCCCGCGCGCTCCCAGTCTACAACCTGAACAATTCCCCCCCGGCCCCGCGCACACGTCTCCCGGCTATCCATCCCATGGACTGGCGCCTTCAGCCACAGCCGCATAACAGCAGCGAGTGGCACCTTCCCCAGGCCATGCCCGAGGACAAGTTCGATTCGGCATTTACTCCCAGTGCGCATCATGGGCACGGTGGGTATGGACATGACGACGCGCTTTCGCTTGGCCCACTTAGGAATTCGTTCGTGTACCAGCAGCAAGGACAAGGACAGGGACAGGGACATGGTGTTCATCATCACGCTCATGGTTATGGGCACCATCTATCCGCGGGGGTACAGTCTCATTCTCACGAGGTTCGTTCACGTTCTTTATCTTCATATCTGCTAATAAAATATGCCATAGCCAATCAACTTCCTCTCCCTCCTGCACCCCTCCTCTTCCCCCCCTTACCCCGTCTTCGTCGAGCGCATCATCAAGTCGTCCGATCAGCAAGCGAGTATTTTCCTGCAGCAGAAGCTCAAGGTCGCGGATCTAGAAGAAAGGGCGAAAATTGTCGATGCGATTTGTGCGAGGGGTTTTGAGATGATGGCGCATAGGTGATTTTGGCTTTCTTAGCTATCTTCCCTTACCTTCCCTCCCCTGCCTTTTTCTTGGCTGCACTTTTCTCTTTCCTCCTGATCAGTGGCTGGGAGAATCATCACTGATCATTTCCATAGGTTTGGTAATTGGGCGGTACAAAGGTGTCTCGAGGCCGCGTCGGTTCCGGAAGAAAGGCGCAAAATGGTCGCTTGTATGCGGTTAGTTTTGGTTTAATTGTCTTGTTCTATTGCCTTCCCCACTGCTTCGTTCCTTCGTTTCGTTCCCTTTCAATTACTGTGCTGTGCTATTTCTTTCGTCGGCCCTGGCCTGCCATACCATAGCATCTTATTGTTCCTTGTTTGTGTCGCTGTACTATCGTTTCATCGAGTCCCTTGCGCCCCCCTTCGCTTTACTTCATTGCCTTTCGTTACTTCTTTTCGCTTCATCATAGCCATCGTTCCCATCGTGCCCAACCTATATTCCTCCCCACTTTCTCACCTGGCCGAAATTCGTTTGATCGCCGCCGTTCGTTGCGTCTTGGTCCCTGGGGACTCTTTTCTTTTCGCTTCGTCACCTCATCGTCGTATACCTATCTATCTTCCTTCCTCCCTCTTCTCTATCTCTTGCTACTTTGCTTGGTGATCTTTTCTTCGCCCTCGCCTGGATTCGTTGAACCGTCGTCTTGTTTGACTTTCTCTCGTTCTTTCTCTCTCCTGAAGCTGTTCTCTTCTTTGGTCCGAGTCGTCATTTCTTCTTGGCGATCTATTCTTCGTTCTCGTTTGATTCTCCTGTCTCCCTGCCTATCCTTTTCTTTTCTTTTAATCTATGCTCTTATTCTCATTACAATACCTTGACTTTACGTCACTCTTGGCCTCTCCGTTTTCATCTTGTATTACTATCCTCACTTCCTACCCCCCCTACCCACCCACCCCTTCTCGGCTTTCCCGTGATCGAAACAGGATACCTTCGTGGTGTCAAGTTTCCTTTGATCGCCGTGCCCACCTATCGGCCGGTCACTTGTACCCCCAGATTTATTTCCTTCTCTTCGTGTCCGATCCCTAGTACCTTACGCCGCATCCTTGCTTTTTTAATTTCCCGCCATCCATCGCTTCCCTTTCACCTGCTCCCTTTGTGCTCCCTTTAGCTTGATCCTCCTGGTCATCAAGCCGGAGATCTCTCCCTTTGATCACCGTTATCGGGCACCTGTTCTCTTCGTGACGCACATTACGCCGCATCCTCGCCTTTTTAATTATCGCTTCCCTCTCGTTCTCTTGGCATCTCTCCTTCATTCTGTCTCCTCCTACCTCTGATACGGATGTACTGACCCACCTACAGAGGCCGCGTAGTCGAACTCGCAACGAACTGTTACGGGTGTCACGTCCTCCAAAAGGCCCTCGACTGCGAGGAGGATATCCGGCTCCTTATTGTCTCGGAACTCCTCCTAGGCGACCCCGCGCAGACGTTGGTGAATAAACATGCGTCTCATGTTTGGAGTAAGGTTTGTCTGGTTCTTAATTTCTTTTGATGTGGGTAGGGGGTATTGATGGTGATTGTAGATCATGGAGCTTTCGTGGACGCCGCCTGCCCCGCCGATCTTTGCTTAGTATGTCGTCGTCTTCGTAGTAGATTCCAAAGCTAATGTCCTTCATCGTTATCCTCAGCGTCAACAAATCCCTCAAAGGAAAATGGGCCTCCCTCGCATGCCATGAGACCGGTTCCCTCGTCGTTCAGGTGCCCTCCATTCCTCTTTCTTCCCTGGCGAAGATTGATTGGTACTGTGTATGATTGTAGCACGCGTTCGAAAACCTTGAGTCGGAGGCTAAGGATGGCATCGTCGACGAACTTATCAATAATGGCCCTGTTGTGTTCGCGGAGGTTGCAAAGAACCAGTGGGGGTCTTATTGTATTCAGCATAGTAGGTTCTCTTTCCTTCCTCTCCCTTTTTCCCTCCTCTCTTTCTCTCCCTCTATCTTTCTCTCCTTCTCTATGAATTTCGCTAACGAACTTAAATAGTACTCGAACATGGATCGGAAAAACACCGCGCGCAGACTCTGCAGCACCTCCTTGACGGGCTACTTGACTTTTCCACGAGCGAGCAAGGCGCCAAGAGCGTTACAAAGGCTCTCAAAGAAGGGGGTAAAGCAACACTCGATCGGATCGTGGAGAGAATGTGCGAGGCTGCAAATGGGTGGGTGATCTCTTTCTATCTTCCCTTTAGGGACAACACCTACTGACGCTTTTCATCTCTCTATAGCTCGCGCCGTGCAATGATTGTTGATCTCGCGCTGAGCGTGACGGGGAGCCAGCTGATCGCGAGTGTATTACCCACGGTACGCTCGTCGTCATCGTCCTGGTCTCGTTCTGCCTTGGGCGCTGACGTCGCCGTGCCAAAAGGCGGACAAGGATCAGCGCGCGCTGCTGTACGATTGCATTCGGGGCCATATTGTAACGCTCCGTGGGTGCAAGACCGGGTCCAAGGTTATTTGGTTGTTGTGAGTTTTTTCTTCTTTTCTTTTCTTTCGGGTTGAGGCTGATGTGATTTGGGGTAGCGATAGGATGGTAAGTACCTTGGTGGTCGTAGGCTCGAAGAAGTGCTGATGGTTTGGCTATTGTAGCGCGCCTATTACGGATATTAGTTGCTCTCTTGCTTATGGTATGTCTCCTCAACATCATACAGGCATCAACCTCCTCTAACATCGTTCGTTGGTATTCACTAGCCATCTCAAAATCAAGTCCGGACGCAATCTCACAAATTATCATACCATCATGTCAATGTCGCAAAAACGCTTCCAGTCACTCTGCCACTTGTCTCATCTGCTATCAGTAACGCAACCTTTTTTCTCACTAAACGCTGCATTGATTCGATTTCGGGGCCCAATTATCCACCAATATCTCAAAACCGGAGCTCGATTTGTTCGTTTGTTCTGTCTCTTGTCTTTTCCGATCATCAAGATATCATACGCATACCGCATACTCCATCCATACCTCATACATCCAGCCTTATTCTGCAGCGTAAGCTCTCTCTCGTCCACATTGTTGTCGCCGATATTACCAGGAAGTTTTCTTATTGCATCATATATTCCTCATCATCCGCATCCTTGTCTCATCCTGCATCATCCATCTGCTTTTGTCAGCTTCTCTCACGTCATATTTCTCATTTTTTGCATCGCATTCGTTGACGGCTGTTCAATATGTTATCATCGCTTGTCCCATACATTGCACAATACAACGAACCTCTCGTTATCATCATCATCGGCCGTACCATATCCATCACTCCATTGCTCTTGTCCTTCAAATTTTATATACCAATCATTCACGAAACGCTCCTTGCATTTTATACGTATTTGAAATATTGTCTTGTTCTCGCTCCTGCCCTATGTTCCATATCCCATATCCCATATCCCGAACTTGCGTTTGTGTTATTAGCTAGCTCTCGACTCCCCACCAGTTCCTATCATCATACCATATCATTGTCAGTTCTCATACATACGTACAACATCATATATATACTTGGACTTGTACCATTGCGCATTCAGATATGAGCTCACCGTGACTTTGTTTTATGAAGCTGCGCAAAAGAGGCCCCCGGTCTATTATCACCTTATTGTACCC